>NMRB01000171.1:403645-456944 GCA_002633025.1 Notospermus geniculatus
AATGCGAGACAGCGAAGCGACACACGAACCTTTCAGCTGTGTCGTGTCAAAATGCCCCGAACTTGGCAGAACCCCCCCCCCCCCATCTTTCAACATGGCCGAGGACTCCAACACCTCCTGATCAATAGGAACAGTCAGCCGTGCATATTGGTAACAGATGGCAGCACAGTCTTAGCGGACCTAATGTACAGGAAATCTATTATGATCGCTGCTCGATCGATAATGACTGGGTCCGCTAGATGCATTGAATTGGGCCCTAGTGACACCTAGTGGTCAACTCGCTGACAGCTCCTATTGGATGACTATGTGTGACGAGTCGTTCCTTCAGGGACAGACATGACATGCCTGGGATGCCATTCGGAATTGGATGACCTCATTCATGGGATCATCGATCCGGTCCTGCCGTGAAAACATCAGTTTTTTCTCTCTGAATGTTCATTTTTCAATATTTGTCGGCGACACACCGTGTTTTTCCATCTCTTTCCAGGTGCCAATTCCAGGATGGTGAAGTTGCATCAACGGTTCGCTCTGACCATTCTAACAGGCATCTTCACTGGGATACTGTTCTTTACGATCAGTGAAATACACGTCGGCAAATCACTTCCGCAGCAACAGTACCCTCTCGACACTGCTGGCCTTCGGCGGAAGCTTTTCAAACAGTCACAGCTATCCGTCGGCAACCCTTCCAAGGATCCACTTGCAGGCGCACTGGATAAAGGAGGGCGGAAAGAAGTGTCCAATGGTGCTAATCGAGAAGAGATGGACGACGATTTCTTAAATGATATTTCGCCAATGAAGTGGGATACCGGTCAGAAGTCTATTGGACGTTTTAATGGAAATACCTCGGTTCCTAGACTGGTTCATTTTACGTGGTACAGTAAGAAAAAATTGACATTTCGCTTCCACCATTTCATCAGTGCTTTGAGTGTGCACAGACACATAAAACCTAGAAAAATAATGTTCTGGCACGAGACGCCCCCCGTTGGCGAATGGTGGAAAGAGACATTACGAAGTGTGCCGATTATTCAAATGGCCTACCGGAAAGCACCGATCTCTATTTATGGAAATTCAATACGAGTCGCTGAGCACCAGTCAGACGTGGTTCGTTTGGAGGCAGTTCTGCGATATGGTGGCATTTATATGGACCTCGATGTCATAGCTTTAAAATCATTCGACCCTTTGTTGGCGTACGATACAACGATGGGGTATGAGACGCCGGAAGGCCTATGCAATGGCCTCATCTTATCCAAGCCCAACGCTCCTTTCCTGACACTCTGGCATGCCCAGTACAAGCTTTTTCGCGATAACAAATGGAGTTTGCATTCGGTAAAGATTCCCGCCATGCTAGCCAAGTCGTATCCTGAACTCATTCACACAGAAGACGACACGTTTCATAAACCAAATTGGAAAAACACAAAATGGTTATACAAGGAGGGTTTTTTGTATGACTGGTCGAAAAACTACGCGGTGCATCTTTGGTACAGGTTCCATAAAAAGGAACATACGCCTGATGATATCAAAAAGCTGAACACGACCATGGGGGAGCTCTTCAGATACATTTATTATGGGTCTCCGAAACTTATTTTTTAAGTACGACTCGACAGAAGGTCGAGGACCCCCACCCCCCACCCCATCAGTAGTTGAGACCCACCAGTAGTTGGGCCCATATTCATAAACATACTTATCAAAGTGTGATACTTATCTTTAGTGTTGAACAAAGGATAAGTGTCACTTACATGTAAGTAGTTTTATGAATATGGGCCCTGGGTCCATATTCATAAACATACTTAAGGCAAAGTGTGATACTTATCTTTTGTGTTGAACAAAGGATAAGTGTCACACTTAGACTTAAGTAGTTAATTTATGAATATGGGCCCTGATGTTCCCCTTGCCTGCCACGACTACCGACTGTACCGACTAGGCCGTACATTGTATACAATGTGTTTCAAGTTTATTTCTGCAGGTTAAATTATGCATGTCTAAGCACTTTTTTGAAACCTTTGATAAATATTTTACAGATTCTACTCACAAATTGGTTTACAAATATTGTTAATCCTTTTTTTGTCATAATAAAGTATTATTTTTCTTCTGTTCAAAAGAGACGACATCTTCGATCACTTTCTTTCTTATGAATTCCCAACTGTGAAATATGTGTTTTGAAGGTGACAACACTGCCTGGTCCATCACTTACCTGTAGAGTATTTGCTATGGAGACCTTGTTGCAGTTTCTGGGTTCACTTATGTCGTTCCAAAAAAGGACGCACGCAAAAAACTGACCGAAAAAGTAGGACGTTATCGAAACACGTGATGTTCAAATGGATACTCGGATCGACGGGGGTTGAGACGGATGACGAGCGGTAATACGTCCCATTCTGCAATAAGGAAGAATACTATCACGAGTTGATATACATTAATTATCACCGCCCGGGAGTGATGGCTGCCTGCCTGCCTATAGTAGCCAACTCCGAGACCGAGGTTAAGCTCTGGATGCAGTGTACATCTGCACATAGACATGCACATGGACATAACATATAACACGCCTGGGACTCCCATTCCCATAGAAACGTTCGAACTGGCCAAGGTTAATCATACAGACGGATGGGCAGACCAATAGTTAATCAGAATCAATCAATACATTTGATTGGAAATCACAATAGGTTCATGGTCCATCCCGCCGATAGGTGTCACTTAAGTGAATATCGGAAAACCTGCTGAAATAAACTTGGTATTCCGGTGTTAGCCGTTCTCGGATTGCTTACTGGAAAAAAATCAATTGAACTCGACATTGATTCAGATGTAAAAGGAGCTAGAGGACTCAGTCACAAGCTGTTGAGGAAGACAGCTGACAGGCCCGGGCTGACAGGTCTCGAAACGGCAAAGAAAATTTCAAAAATTCAATTCGAGGAAAATTTAAAACTCGCAGGTGATTTGGTTGATGGTTGAGGAACACATCCTTGTTTACCAACTAGTCGCCAGATGTCGCCTGAGGAAATGTATGTTTAGCAGCAGCTAGTAAAACAAACTTATTTCAGGAGTGCAAGCGCCAACTCAAGGCATCAAAAGTACCATATACATGTACATGTACAGGTACAGGTACACTGCAGGCCTACAATGCCAGTGTAACAGGAAGCTACTCCCAAAGCAATCAAAGTCCAGTTGTATTTTTCAACGAGGGATTAGGATATGGCTATAGAAACTAGGATCATTCAATAACATACTATTGAACTCGGACGTGCATTCCAAGGATAACCGTTCCTTTCACACCCGACCAAACCTCGTCACCATGGGCGTCTCCAAACCTCACCACCTTTAACCCCGAGCAAGAAAGGGTGAACCGGATATCAGACAGAACTGCGAACTGCAATAACAAAAACACTTTTGTCACAGTAACAGTAACAAAAAGACAATAATATTATCGTCTGGCTTTTTCCTTGGAACGTGTAACTTCAAAATGTCAACGCCAAGATCAAAGTCACATGTGCTTATCAAAACTTACTGGTCACACTAACGCTTTTCTGTGCAGTGCGTCATGTGAAGAAAACTATCGTCACGTTTACATTTTTGTTTGACTCCAACCATAAAAAGGAATCAAATGGTTTGATTCAATGGTCTTTCCTGAATATCGAACCAAAGTTCTGTATTCGGTTGGCTACTTTAATCACTCATATCGTTACGCAAGCGTCCTGCCATTTTGTGATTTCAGTCTGACCCACCAAAGCAGGTTAAACTGTTGCGTCATGTCATTGCAAAGTAACATTTGAAACACGTCAAACTTCTCAGAATGCATTGAAAAACGTTTCGGAAATATCGTCACCAATACAACATGACTGCATTCGATTAAACCCCAATTAAAAGTGGTGCCGAGTTTTGACTGCAAATTTTACAATTTCGCAATTTTATACGACAGAATGTCCGCTTTGGGCACGTATTCAAAGTCCAGACGCCTGTTAGGTGAAAGGCTGTGTATAGTGTCCCCGGCGGGTGTTTTTACAGGGAATGGTTCACATTAAGGGTCAGGGATCATCGTAACGGAATGGTAAGCTGTCACTTTTTGGAAATACTTTGGGTCATCGGAAAAAATCACCAGACTATCCTTCACAATACTCCACAAAGGACAATACCACTACCTGACTTCGATTCCAGCATGGGGACTTGCTCCGCGTTCACACCTGTAACGTTTTTCAGTGGCCCCTATGCCAGTGTAATGTGATATGGCAGTAGTTTTGGCGGGAAAAGGCGCGACTTGACATAATGAGCGACACATAGAGAACTAGTGTGTCTGTTTTTAGTGTGTTCCAAACGACGGTAATCACAAGAAAAATGGCCACACCGGCATTACAAGGGACGTGAGTGGAAAAGACCGAAGCACTCAGGAGGGGCTGCCTGGCGACATGTTTTCCCTTTCCTAACGATATATTATCATGATAATTGGGAATATTGCATGTGGATCTCAAAACAGCAAAAACATAACCCGATATGGCTATTTGTTCATCATTTGTTACGGCTAATGATTTTTATCTGTCTTTATATTTGTTCTACCATGATTTTCGGCAGACTCCTTGCCCTAATTGCAAAGTTGACCTTCGATATAATTTGCATAATGTCTGAAAAAATTCCCCTTGGAGAAATATTATCAAAACAAAATCTTAAAAATATCCTATAATATCAAGAAATATCCTATGAAGAACTTTAACCGAAATGGCCATAATTTAGAAGGGACCAGGAGCGACGGGGCACTATTTTTCAGGAGGAGATATTAAACCAATCCAGTTTTTACATTCTTTGATTATGGCAAAAAATGTCGTCTTTGCTAATCCAAGATTCTAACAAATCGGAGGGGGATTGCTGGGAAATCGTTCGAGTGATGCGTTCGAATGGTCGTCTTTTGATGCGTTACTACGGTGGCCCATAGAGCTCATTGATGAAACATATTTACATTTGCAATTTTTTTTCAATTCGATAATTTTTTTCTTGGGGTTTGTAAAATTTTCAGAAGTTCCCACCGCGGTGATAATATTTCCACCGCGGTGGAAACATTCTCACCGCGGGGAAGTTCTCACCGCGGTGAAAATGTTTCCACCGCGGTGGAAACATTCCCACCGCGGTGGAAATCATTTTCACCGCGGTGGTAATATTATCACCGCGGTGAGAATGTTTCCACCGCGATGGAAATATTATCACCGCGGTGGGAACTTCTGAAAATTTTACAAACCCCAAGAAAAAAATTATCGAATTGAAAAAAAATTGCAAATGTAAATATTTTTCATCAATGAGCTCTATGGGCCACCGTACGTTTCATTTTATTAGTGAGGTTTCGCAACTCTGACGAAACAGAAGTACGAAATGGGAAATTGGGCTTAACTGATTTCCATGATGTAATGTATTTCAGGAAATCGTTGGTACCACAAATATCGCCTGCTGTAAGAGCGTCTTTTAGAGTATGACGTTAGACCGATAGAGTTACGGTGTATATTAAACTTTGAAATTTATCTTTCGTTTCCACTTCGTAGATATGAAGTGGAAATTTAAAAATTAAAGATGCACCATACATGTAACTCTCTCGGTCTACATGATATGCTAAAAGACGCACTGGCGGCAGGGACATTTGTGGTAGCAATCATCTCCAGATTAGAAATACATGTACATTAGGTCCTGGAAATTAAGCTGAATTTCGTATTTCGTACATCGTCTTTCGTCAGATTTGCGAAACCTCATTAATGTCTTTCATTCGCAGGGAAGCGTGAGTATCGCATCCCGAGTTTGACACATGAAGTTGAACCACACTGTGTTTTATGAAAAAAAGGGAACTAAGATTTAATTGGAAAGTGGAGCTGCAAACTGGTCCACCCAAACCATGGTCTACCCAAATGTTGTGAGGTTCCCCACCACCAATTAAGTGTTCTTAGAACTGCAATTGGAGTTTGTTACTTACATAAATGTAACTTACAAAAAGATCAGACAAGCTGATAAACAGTTACTGCGCCGACTGCGCAAATGGCTGATTTTTTACGGATGACTGACTTGTGGATATATGCTCCCCCAGAGACTGGACGAAGGTGCCTTGATTACAATAATTTTTCCAGGCAGTGTTTACAAATACTGTAAATTTCCCATTTGCTTGGCGTACACTGCAACAAAATCCTCTCCACTGAACAACTATCACAACACCTTCACAAGATAATTTATTTGCCTTAGTGGTGAATAAGACTGAAGAAGAGACGTCATTGTTCTTATTTTTCATGCAATCACTTTTCTTTTTTTATTTTAGAATGATATTTATGTTCTGGGGTCAGTTTCTCCCTAATTATCTCAACCCTTATCTGTCCACTCTATCATTGATTGTGACCGCGGTGGAGATGAAGGACATCGGACAGAAAAGAGTGAAAGCAGAAAACAAATTTAGATTTGTGTGATATTTCATGTTGATGTAATTCTACTAGTACTATAGGATCATCTGTTGAATAACTCAACTCAAAATGAATTTTAATTTTATATTATTTCTAGTGGCGGATGCGGATAGTGCAGTGGACATTGCAGCGAAAATCTAAGAAAATGTAACCACGGACACAGGTCTGGAGTATCTTTAACCTCAAATCCGGATGAACATTTGTATTTATTAGCGAAATCTGAGAACATTTTCACGTCAAGGCATCAATGTCCGGACTCCGATTCGACGATATCCGTCAACAGTAGCCTGCTGACGTGTGTGAATGCCGACCATCACCAACAGAAGAAGCTGGATCCCGTCAATGCCAGACCGACCTCTGTGATCTTGCAACTGCGATTTTGGTGTATTTTCGACGGATTATCCGTTGGCAATGAAACGGTTAACAGATGGTCCTTCGATTACTCTGCTAGACAAATATAAAATAGGGTCCTTTGAGTTACTCGCTCTATTCCTAACACACTAGACGATAATTGAAAGTCTCACATAACTTATTTTTCACCGAAAAAAATCATGTTACGAATTATAATTCCCACAGTATTGTCACGAAACCAGGCATACGAACCAACAGTGTGTTGGTGTTAAACTGCACTAAATGAACTAAAAGATGATTTTTTTGTATGACAATACAAATTTGTCTTCTTTTTCCGGTACCGTATTCCTGGCTACTTAAAATCACGGTTCAGACTATCTCACATTGTTCAAGGATTTTTGTGTTCGAAACACTTATCGGTTATCGGCAAAAACAAATATAGGTCGACTATTAAATCATTTTATTTCTTTAAATGAAAATCTAACTTGACATCGGAGCCAACAAATGTAAATACAAAACTTAGTGCATGGTGTACTGGTAATTTATTCCTAATCTAGGAGTTTTACTCGTCATGGCAGCATAACCATTATACTGTATGCAACTTTTGTCATGGCACAGCATTATACCGAAAGGGCGTTGGTTCGCAATAGTACGAAGCTTTGGAAATCAAACGATAAACCTAAACGTTAACGACAACGTTATTTTTGTACCGACAATCAATAGATTAATGTGTAGTATGAAAAATAGTTGTCGTAAAGTTTACATTTATCGTTTGATTTCTAAACCTTCCTATTGACTTTTATTGAATTTGATTTTACTTTGAGAACTAACTAAACCCTGGGAATGGGATCATAATCCGATAGAGGGCAGCACACCGAAACCAGGTCCAATACAACGGACGCCTTTTGTGTGGGAATTTGGATGTCACTTTTCATTTCAATAGTTTTAATAAGTTAGGGTTAAACGATTGTTATTATAATTGTGGCAGATAGTTCTTTTTTTCGAAAGGGTTTGGTTACATTCGTGTAGTCTGGTTCTCCACGACTCCTGCCATTAGTGTACGTATATAGGTTAAAGAAACAAATTGTAATAAATGGGTTATGTACATTATTGAACATTAATTACATTACGAAGAAGACAAAACCAGTGTATTTTTATTTCAATGAATAATACAAAGTATCACTTCGTTTCAATGGACTTTTGTTGAAAAAAATGGGTGATATGTTTTGAAATAAAACATGGTGTACGGAAGAGTATGGCTTAGGGTTATCAGGTGATAGAATAGTATTGCAGATTCAGGTTACGGGGAATATCAACTTCGAGAATTCATCGACAGTCATTACTTTCCTGGAATATTCTGTGAACTACAATAATGTTGGCAATTAATAGGACAAAAGCCTAACGGCAATAACGGTTCGCTGGTGTTGCCTTCGGGTATTGTGAATATCAGTCAGCTCCACCATCGATGGCAAGAGGAACCAGGCTTACATCAAGCGGCACGCTATGTTTATTATGGTGACCTAGTTACATACACGTGTGCACACGATCGATGTACACCGTATACTCCATCCAGTGCTCGCGAGTGTACACACCGACGGATCAGGAATCCGGGCAGGAATCCTCCACAAGACTGTTCGAATCTACATATTTGAGTGATCTTAGTTATCAATTAGGCATGGAAACTGTTGCTACACATGAAAGAATGATTTGGAGTATGGTACCTTACTTGATGAAGGGTTAGTAATGGTATCACAGCGCGCCAAACATCTCAAGTAATGAAAAGTATGGCGGCCAATTACTGAAGGCCAAGTGTGCCGCTGAGATCATGAGATTCAATATGACCAATCAAAAGGCGTCCTCAAATATAACCTCGAAAATGTCTTTAAAAATCGTTCAAAGAATGGAACGTGGTGAAATAATTCAAATTTCGTTATTCGGGACACGTTTTGACCCTAAATGACTTGAATATGCATCAATATTCAATAGACGACGTGACAGGAAAAGAATGAAAAATCGGGGACAAAATTGAACAATGCTAAAAGTGCGATAATTTCAGGGTGGTGAGAATGGCTGAAGGCCACTCACCAATACATGTAATTTAGGCCTCTTCTTTTGTTCATTGGAACGAACAGTTTTTGAGGGACATCAGTCCTTCTGAGGTCAAGGTAGAATTAGGAATTTCGAAAAACCGTTGCTCAGAAGTTGTGTTCTCGTTGTTTTCCCCCACAAATTTTTGACTTCGTAACAACGTCTTATGTTTCTGTTTGTCAAATATTCGTGATCACTTGCAACATTCTTGTTGTCATGTTTTTCTTCAAAAATTTCTGTTTTCAAGCACGTTCCAGCTACTGCTGTCAAATAAACATGATTTTTAAAAAGGGACTCCTACGCCATAAACACCGAAATCCAGTTTTTAGAAAACTTAGTGGTACAAGGTTGAGGTTACCAAATGCTAGTTCTGCATTGTAAATCCTTTTTCATGACGTAGGATAGTGATATTTCTTAGTTTTGGATAAAAAGACCGCCAACATTCTGATGTCATGGACAGGAATGCGGAGGTTAATAACGTGTTTAGGCATTATTTTTGCTTGTACGTAACATTGGAATCACGCGTCGGTTCAAATCCGTTAGATTCTTCGATGTTAGAAATATTCGGGTTTCACATGTCCGTAGGCCTAAAGGTAAACTCACCCATACGAACGTCGCCACGCTTCACTATATGAAACTAGGGTGTAGGAGCCTTCTGTTAGGTGTGGGTTCTAACCCCCCTCCCCCCCCCCCGCTGTTGACAACCCCATGACATTCTCGGTGACTGCTGTGTAACTTGCTGGTGTAAAAGGAACGAAAGCAGGTCGGAATCCTGGCGTGACAAAAAGTGACAGAATCGGCAACTGGCTTGCCAAAGTCGTAACAAATTTTAACAGGATTCTACACGTAAGCTGTACCTTTAACTGTCAAATAGATAACTGATCACCAAAAATAGGCCGGATACAATTTTTTTAGTAAGCGGGTCAATAAATTTGTCAATGAGCGATTGATACGTTGTTAAGATAGTGTTACCTGGCCTACAAATCATGACAGGTAGAAGAGAATGCCGGGAGAGAATGAGATACCGGAACGACGTAACGCGGATGACCCCGCATACCTGCAATTGGAGCTCACACTTACCACGGATATGAACGGTGAGGAGAGGCATTCGAGATCTCTGACATGGAAATCGAGGAGGAATTTTTCAGAAAAAGTGGCAGTTGTTGTTGCCCTGGTTGACTTTTCTGGATCTTCGAGAATGTAGAGATGAAGTTGATTTGGAGACGTTGTTTTACTATCGGGCTACTTTATCAGTCAAATACCGATGGCGGTGCGGCCAATATTCTACATGTAGGCTAGTTAAGACGCCTTGCAGACCTGTGACATTTTCCAAGGTTGGTGACAGCGAAAAACCTACCTTTGCAAAAGATATAGCGGTTTATATTTCAACGGTAGTTTACGATCCACCTGGGTTTCTATGATCAACTGCGTAACGGAGAGTGATAAATGACTGCCATTCACGGCAGGTAAAGTTTTCACAACATTAACGCCGTTTTTCTTCATTTGACATAATAACGTACAGAATTGCGAAACAACAGCTGATCGACCCGAGTTCCTGCAGGACAGTTTTTTACGGTTTTCGGATAATTGCTGTTAGTGGTGTTATCTGGGCTGTGATTCGTTGAGTGTGTTGGCATAAAAAGTCCGTCGTGAAACCAGCCGAGGGAATAATTGTGTTTAAACTGCGTGTGATTTGTGACTTTTGATTTGAATGTTGAAGGCGGAGTTGTTCATTCTTCATGCGTGTTCGTCACAGGTGATGAGATACGTCAGTCTGAGAGGCCTGCACGCCATCGTATATAAACACTGGCCGCTCTCTTAGAGACTGCTGCACTACACACACCACGGAGGATGGCGGTCACCAGGCATATACCGGTGATACTCTTGCTCGTTAGTCTGACTTTAGTTCAGGACGGACGGGCACGATATATTGGACAAACCGTGCCAGAAAATTCTGGGAACGAAGAAGATGACAGTGTGTTGGACGCCTTACGGGAGTCGAACAGAGAGCTTTTACAACGGGAATCTACCAGGGATTCGGTAGAGGACTTCGTTTCAGAGCCTGGATTAGAAAGTCTTGAAGCTGCAAGGCGACAGCTAATGAACAGTACATTGGCTACGGATCTATCCAGAGGTCGTATCAATGTTACGGAACAAGATGGTCCGATCGACTCCAATATGCGAAGAGGGAGCACCATGGCTACTCAGCTTGATGACGGTGGGGATTGGTTTAATGTGGGGAATAGGGGGAATGTGGGGAGAAACGGGGATAACCATGGAGTGCTTGAAAAGGAGATTGGACGAGACAGTGGACAGGGGTCAATTTTCCATCCTCCGCCGAAAAAATGTGCACACTGTTGGATACGGGAAGAAGTAAAAAAGCTGAGGATTGAAACAATAAAAACGCAGATTTTGAAGAAACTTCGCATGAAGGCACCGCCTAATATTTCTAGAGATAATATACCGCACATTCCGAGTAACCATCGACTCTTTGAGCATTTTAATAGAAAAAAGGCGGATCATACACGGAGACTTGGGGCAGAGGTGGGAGCAGAGGAGCTCGATAAATATGAGAACTATTATATTAATGCTCAAAGAAGTGTCAACTTTGGAACAGTTCGTAAGTATATCCTTCACCAGTTTTTTTCTTGTTCTTTACAATCGAAAGCGTGCAAGACGTTGAAAATACAAATTCATTAACAGCTGATTATCACATTAGGAGAAAATTAGTGATGACCTATTCATTACTGAAGCCGAGCGAAAGCAATAAATTTTGACGTTGCTGATACAATCACAGATGGGCTGTATACACCAAACGAAGATTATCCTGAACTCAGGTTGAGCCACAACTTTTCCATTGTCACATCATACCCTGGCAAACCTGAACAACGGAAAAGTTGTGGCTCAACCTGAGTTCAACATAATCTTCGTTTGGTGCATACGGCCCAGAGAGCGCAATTTTAGCCGTGACAAACTTGTGCTTTTTAATTCTCGAATAGTGTTTATTTATTGTCATGTTTCGCTTGTATGTTGTCCGTTCTTGGTCAATCGTATGGCATGTATGGTGCGATGGAGTTAGTAGAAAACGGCGGTTCCCGAAATGGGGACATTGGGGGCCCATTGCCATTGTTATAAGCGACATGTTTTGTCATTGTTGGAAGCGTTAAATCGTAAATTTGTTTACTGACCGTGACTTCAACAATCATTTTGTTTGCTGGCCCTATGTATCAAATGATACATTGACGCGACAAGATGTATTTAGATAACAACATTTGCACGAATTCTCTATTTTCGATTGAGACAGTCTGTCTGCATTCTTGCTTTTCGTAACAGCCCTTCAAATGCGTGATCCAGCACACAAAATACATGTAAAGCCTGCTGTCGAACAATACACCGATTTCACAACTCAAAAATACACAGCGCCCTAGCGGTATTATTCACTAGCCATTTCCGGTTGAACCTCGCCTCCAGGTAAAATTCCTAGGTTTTTAGCCTCACCACCAAGGAATTTTACCTGGAGGCGAGGTTCAACCGGAAATGGCTAGTGAATAATACCGCTAGGGGCGCTGTGTATTTGAGTTGTGAAATCGGTGTATAAAGCACATAGGGCCTACTGCCCAATTCCGATGCATTCTGTAAAAACTAATATAGTAGTTGTGAAATCAGTCAAAAGAGGATGCTAACGTATGCATGTGGTGAACGCTAAAGGAAATGGTTGTTCATACACTGTAGTTTATTGCTAAAGAACTAACTGTCATCTCATGTGTGATAAGTTCGAGAGGGTTAATCATTTAGATGTATGTGAGCTAGAAAACGAACTACTGACCCAGAATGCCCTTTCAGATGAATAAAACCCCGTGCGCCTATGCGTACAAAACTAGGCACTCGCCACGTTGACGTTTGTCCCGTGACATTCCAAAAGTCAACACATTTCGGAATGTCACAGCAACACAATACAAAAGTCACTAGTTACGTCAATGCTCATCAGATGGCTCCCATATTTTTGGTAGTTCACCGGCTGATCCATCTTTGGGTTATTTGTATAATTTTAACCCAATGTTTTTTTCAGTGTGCAGGTCAAAATACATGTATACCAAGAACCCCCCAATATGTACATGTATCATTCAGAAACCATTTGCGCTTTTAGAACTACATGTATGAAAACAATGACTGATTTACATGTACTCTTGTCAGTATCGGAGGTTTGATGCATAAAAGTGTCATTTCGTTCGACTCATCCTCACCACTGGCTTTACTTCATGAAGTATGATTTTTGGTGAAAAATAACCGAAAAATAGAGCTCTAAGGGTCGTATTCATAAAGCGGTTCTATCGTTAGAACCGTATTACGCCGGTTTGAATGGTGTTTTGGCGATTTTCATTGGGTTTGCATAACCGTTGGTTTTAGCTATTCCTGCTTGCATGCAAATCGCATAGCCTCTACAACAATACCGAGCACCAACTCGCACCTTAAGCCTAGGTCACATATCCACTCCGGGGCCCGTACGGCGACCGTACGGCGAGTAAAAATAGACATTTTGGCCAATTTCTACGGTGCCCAGTTTGATCTAGTTTAATTTCCGCTTACTTATCCATTGAGGCGATTTCGGCATAATTCAGCTTCGATCAGAGTTTCAGTCTCAAAAATCCACAGCAAGCCGCTGGGTGGGGAAAATCGTACGGCGCCCGGTGGCATTTGTGACCCAGGCTTTAAGCAGGGATCCACTGTCGCAATTTTGGTCGACGGCGTGCCAGCAATGGACTTGCGTTAATTGAAATAAATGAAATTAACAAAGAGAGGATCCGAAAGCGTCCTTATGTTTTAGGCACTCTAAATCATATGTTCATCAATTTTGTATTTGTATTTGATGATTTTTAATTACCGCAAACCTTGCCGCCGATCCAAACCGCAGTGGATTCCTGGCTATTGTCTCGCTAACCTCAGGCAGGCAGCAGACACCAGGCAAAGTCACAACATTTATAATATATGAAAATAGTGGAGCCATCTGATGAGCATTGACGTAACTAGTGACTTTTGTTTTGTGTTGCTATGACATTCCAAAATGTGTTGACTTTTAGAATGTCACGGGACAGACGTTGGCCTTCGCTGCAAATCAAGGCCTCGGAAGTTAAGGGGGCATTACCGGGGCACAGGAATTTTCATCAAATATAATTACGCAAAACACATCATTTTTCTGGACTTATATCTACTGAGCACGTTCACTGTCATTGCAACATTGCAATTCTGTGGCAAAACTGTAGATTGCTACATGTACTTCTATTGCATTACAAAAAAAACTGTTTGCCAAAGATGAGTTTTTGTAATGCGATCAAGAATTTTATAACTCTATACATTTGAAGCTGAGAACCCAACTCCATATTTTACCATCGATGCTTTGGACCTTTAATAGAAAAAAAAACAAGTCGATAATAGACCAGTTCTGCGCCGCCTAGCGGGCAGATTTTGAAATGCATTCGGTTGGGACTATTCTGACGTACAAAATAAAATAAACCTTAAGGAGACTGTTGTTGGGACTGTGCGTAATCGATTCAGTGGCAAAACACTTAAAAAGCGAGGGTACAGCTCATACTGCAGCTTGATACGACCCCCACAATTACATGTAATACGGATTGCAAGAACAGGTGCAGGAGTGAGGAAAAGCAATGAGACGTTTCCTACACAGTTCCAGGGTAGAGTCAGCTGCCAACGTATCTCAGTTCTTCGCGTGGCAATAGCAGCGTATAGGCCTATCGAAGGGGAAAAAACACGGCAAAAAGTAAAAAACATGCTCAACATTAATATCAGCTGACAGGTTTGGAGAAGTTTTGACACTTGGCTATGATAAGGTATCTTTACATTGCGGAGTGTTACTAAATCATATCGTTAACAAACTAAATTTACAAGTCCTGTGCTTGAGTTGTGTACATCTGGAATCATGTAGACAGCAACCGGAGTACGATAAATAAATCTCATAAAAGAAAATGGGAAAAAGTGTTGGGGATACATGCTTGCCGTAATGCTACCCGACACCATTCGACCATTGATTTCAAGTAGGCTTGTGTGCCTTGCAGCAGCTGAACGCTCCAGCGATTTTGATATCCATAAATGAAATACTGCACTGCTAAACCAGAGTATCATACGTGCGAGTGTTGCCAAAAGGCAAAAACATTCAAAACCAAGTGTTAGCCGACATCTTTATGCAATACCCAGGGCCGACCGCCAAGAAACTATAGCTCCAATAGCACAGAGAGATATGCAATGCCTTTTACAGACATGATAGAATTTCTCTGTTAGTGCTATCGGAGTTTCTTGGCGGTCGGCCCTGGGGCCGCATAGAAACTCCGCTAGTGCTTCAACAGCCTATCGGTGTTAAAATGCATGGGAAAATGTACAGCACTATCGGCAGATGGGCTCCGCTAGCGCTAGCGGAGTTTCTATGCGGCCTGCACCCCTGGTTTTTAGAGGGACGGTTTAAATTACAGTCATAGGGCAGCGAGACAGCTTCTTCGTGTGATTAGTAACGTTAGTTGGATGTAACACACTCCTCCTTGAAAATACATAAGCTGAAAAATAGGCCATGAATCTTACATGGAGAACCGCTTCTTCTACCAGCCCTTACTTTTTATTCTCATAGAGAAAAATGTTTACCCTATTTTGTGAAACACCTGAGTAGCTGTTCTGTGCTACGCAAATTGGTTTCCCATTGTTTAGGCTAGTGATGTGGTAACGTCGTTTTAGCTATATTATTATTACCATAAATCTGGTAACTCCACATATTTTCTCTGGCTGGGAATGTCAGTTTTGTAGTATTTTGACCAATATTATACAGCTGGCAGACATCAGAAACCAAAGCCTGAACCACGGTGACTTTACACCTTACACCTCTACTTCTAAAATACATGTAGATACGAGATGGGAAAGATACGAGATGGGAAAGATACGAGATGGAAAACCAATGCTTTAGGAAAATGTAGGCTACTCCACATAAACTAGACCCAATTTTCATGCACCCGTTTTTAGCACCTAAACAAAACATTATTCGCACCAAGCAATACATTTTTGTACTCCGAAAAGACTAAAATTTCAGGACAGCCTTCTAAAATTATGAATCACGCAAAGGTTTTGAGAAATTCGTCCATTTTGATCGATGGACATACGGTGATTTCCATCATGGCCGTCTGAGTAGACTGGTCCCCTGCCCACCTTCCACTCAGGTGTTTCGAATTGCGGAGCAGCAAGTGGACAAGGCACCAGTCTACTTCAGACGGCCATGATGTGAACTGCCCCCTGTCCACTGACATGTGGTGGGCGGGTTTCTCCAAAATCTTTCAGTGAGCTCATCCTGCTAGTTGTGTTTGTTTCTAAAACCTATGTGTGCCACAAATTTGCACGTGTGCCCCCCAGCTGTACTGTTTCTAGCCTCAAGGATGAAATCCATTTCAACATTTTCAAATTAACGAGACTGTGCCTGCAGGCCAGCAGCCAGCTGCTGGCGAGTGTTTTACGCTAATGATAAGCAACAACATGGAACAGGTGTCGACCACTGGCTAACACTCTCGTCGACATTCTTAGCAAGCTGGCCATTCTTGAGCAAATCACCAACATATTCCAGCCGTCTCACAATGACTATGGAGATCTACTCCGTCTCAAGTGATTAAATTCGCTTTAATTGCTAACCAATGAGGTGAAGGTCGTGGGGGGGGGGGTCACCTTAAATCGAAATTTTGATAATCTCAAAAATCTCAGCAACCACTCAACATATTTTGATGAAACAAAGCCCAAAATCTTTAGAAAGTTCCACTCTATCAAAACTGCAACAAAAATCACAAAAATAACATAATAAAACGTTTGATTTTTAGGGGGTTTTGTGAGCTATTACATAATTACGATATTTCCAAATTTCCAAAATTTTGATGCAGAAATATGACCTAGAATTAATCGTTTGGAATGAACATGATCACCAGTCACTTTTTACAGTATCCTTATTTTAAAAAGTTGTCTCGCGAGTCCACGCCGACGATGTAAGACTTCTTTATTCATGGGTTGTACAAATAGCGTTTACTTTTTACATACTCCTTCACTAAGCTTATTAAAAGTTGTATATCTAAAGCAATACATTTAGGTCCTAATTAATGGGATATTTTGTTTATCAAACAGTTGCTTTGATCAGAAGTGTTACATCTTTATACAACCTCCAGGATTTTAGATGGCCGCTAAATATTATATCGTTCTTGTCATAAAACCAGGCATTATTCTCCTTCAGTCACAACTCTTCCGTGTGTCCAATATCTACAGTACATAAGATATCATATCTCTATCAGTGCCTCTGCTTTTCATTAATGATAGATCAAATCATAATTGATAGACGTCTGACCCACTGCCCTCCTTCAACCTCCAAATATCAGACGTTAGGCAAATAACACCTCAACGTACCTGGATGTTGAATGATCGAGTCTTCAGTCATTACATTTCAGTAGCTGGCAAGCAATTTACGATGAAGGACATCAATACATTTGGTCAAAAATAGATAAGATAAAAATAGATTATCTATAGATTATCTATTTTTCATTAGGTCTGACGGCATGTCTTGGAAGGCTAGGTGGTATTACATGTACGTACATTTTTTACCAAGTCCATTTCGACAAGTTGTCTCAAAAAAAGGAGGCGGCCTTCAAGTCATCACATGTGTCCCTACCCCTTCCTGTACTTTTTTTCTTAGAGTGGAAATCATATCAATTACACACACTGACTTGGATGATAAAATCTTGAAACACATACGTTGAAAGGCTATTCAAATACATACTTCAGGTGTGACTAATCGGCAGGTAGTTGACACTTATCTACGTGATGGTAGACACACATTTCTCACATTAAACTGAGAGGCCACTTAATACTGAAGTTGATAAAATAACACCAGGTGATAAGAAATCTAACCTCTACTTCTTGAGAGCTCGTGAGAGACAACCAGATTGGCACAGAATGCCAGGAAAAAGAATCGTTCATAAAGTTTAAAAAGCTGATAATGCGCATTATATTGAAATGCTTCATGAGGTCAATTGATCAACAGCACAAAGTGGGCCAATTACACGGTGTGATCTATCACTTCGACAAAACTTTTTTATTATTATTACAAGTACAAAAAGTAAAACCGCTCTTTTATTTCAACTACAACTGGACTATCTTGAGAGCCATCGCAGATTCGATTTGAGTCCTTTCTAGAGTTTCAGTTTGTAAAGTTCCACTTGAAAAAGACCCCGGTTGGGGTCGAAAATTCGTGAATTCTGGAGATTGACTTCTTGCTTATTAGCAGATTCGATTCGGTGGCTTAAATGGTCAAAATGATGACCAGTCTTAGTTTTTTAAAACCTGATAATGCACATTATAAAACAAATCCCAGACATTTCGGATAAATTTGATATACAGTTATTGACTCGCAAATCTAAACCACCACGAATCACACCGTAACTTGCTACTAGAATGTGACAGCTCCCTATCTGATATTGGACGTACTACACGATGGAATGAGACTAGCAAGTCATCAAATAAAAGTAGAGCTATAGCTTCGTGTTTATTAACCTTAACTGCCCGTTTCCACGATCTTACGTCATGCATTGGCCATAAACCCGATGAGCCATCACCATCTCCGGTTCGTAATGTTTGCTATGGTTCTTTTAGTATAATGACAAAGGTGAAGATGACCATCCTAAAAATGTCGATCGAATGAATCACGGAGATCCAAGTCAAGGCGGCAGCAATATTTGCTGAGTAAGCAGTTTGTAGCAACGGATTCACCAAGCTAACTCGTTACCTTCTTTTTTAATGCTATGATCTATGATGCAAACCAAATGCGATCTTGACTTGTTTGTTCTTATCTCGGTGAAGGTTAATGATGACGTTATTTTTCTTTCTTTTATCGTTTTGCCTCAGCTGGTTTTATGAGTTACGTTTAGGAAGATGGTGTTGCTGTTGGATGGTCCACGGTGTCGTGGATCCGTTGCTCACGAACGGGCGTCCGAGTGACGATTCAAAGACATACGACCGTATTTCATAAAACATTGGCCATTTAATAAGGACTGGCATATAAAATAATATACAATTAGTAAAACGTGTGAACACTATGTTATTCACATATATAGCCTACAAAGACACTTCGACCCCACCAAAAATGAAAGACACAGGTTGGTAGGCCAGCGTCCAATGTCACCATCAACAGTGAACACAGCACAGATATTCAACTCACCCTCACTGGAGGTCCAACTTTACGTAAAGGAAATAGTACAACAAAGTCACACGGCACTAAAGGCCCGTTTACACTAGGTTGCACCAAGTTGCAAGTTACAGCAACTTGCAACTTGTTGCAAACTACCTGGGACGGTTTACACATAGAAATATCGATGCAACATCCAGCGTGATCGAGTTGCAACAAGTCGCATGCCCGTTTACACATGCAACTTTCATGAAACTTTTTGGTCCCATCAGGTTTATGCAACAAGTTGCATGAAGTTGCATATGAAAAGTTGCATGTGTAAATGGGCCTTAAGACCGGCACACATTGTCAATAGGACAAGTCCACGTTCGTCATTTTGATGAACCCTTGTTTATGTTCCTCAGGGGTTCGTCAAAATGACGAACGTGGACTTGTCATTTTGACGAATTCAGATACTCGATTTGGTGCTAATGGAAAACGACCCTAAGTTCGTCATTTTGACGAAGCAGAGTTTTAATCAGTGAATATCGTTTTTCACGTCGATACACAATGACCATCCTGAACCATCAAGGTCTACGCCAATGCTCGTTACGCACGTAGGGAGCGGTAGGTAGGGATCGTACTGAAATTCTCATGGTGACCATGACACGCGCCTGAAGGTGTACCAACCACTGGTTCCACTTCATCCGACTATAGGATACCACTTACTTGCACACTTCCCCTGAAAGAAACTCTCTCTTTATAAGCAAAGATAATAGAATATTGTTCCAAGTTTTTTTACGTGAGTTGCAAATAAACGGTTCCAGCTGGCTCGTTTAAAAAATCAGCAGCTTGGTATGAATAGCAAAAATAAACACAGCTCGTGTCCAATTATGCCAAGAGCTTAATTACGACTTCCTTTACACCGAGCAGCATGTGTAAGTTGGAAGGCCGGAATCTGGAGAGGTTTGTTGCCTTTCACACAAGAATGTTGATGGTTAAGTTGCTTCAACAGGTGATGATTCTACTCTGTCAATGATTAAACGCAAACTATTAACACTCAGGCGTTTGTACATAAATACGTGGCAGCTTAAACTTCAATATTTTTCACTTATTAGGCTTAGTTCTCATAGGGGTAGGACATCTATTTTTGTGAGAGATTCATGTCGAAAGAGTAATTCACTGAGTAACCTATTGTCGGACAAGCTAATCGCTATTACCCAACGCGTTTCGAGCATGTGTTCAAAGGCTTTCGGCTATAGGCACATTTTGTGGGGAAATGGTCACAAATGGTTTAAGATACATAGGGTAATTGTAGCCGGAACAGCAAATATGGATCTACGGTCGGTGGTAAAACCGATGCAGCGACGGTAGTAAAAACCATGATCTATTTTCGGACACTTCTTTACATCATTCAACTGTCGGACACATTCCGATGCATTCGGAACTTCCGAAGGCAACTGCTCGGCAATTTCCGTAGACACTCGCATTTCCCTTCGGACACAATTCCAAGGCAGCCATCTTGAATGCGCAACGATTTCAATGCGTTTCTGGTTGTTTGGATGCGGTCGCCTCATCACACCTGCAGCACCTACGCACTAGCTCACACAGAAACGTTGCGTTATTGGATCAATTTGGCAGATTGGGTGAGATACCGATACGTTTATATAAAATATGCCTCAAATTATCGAGCAAATAGTCCCACGGTCGGTCACGTGGGTTTGTTGATAAACAATATGGCTGCCTTGGACTTGTGTCCGAGGTGAAATGCGCCGCCCAGTCAGTGGACAGATAAGCAGTTCGCCTCAGGTCGTTCCGAATGATTCCGATGCATACCTTGATTAATTCACACTATAAAGGCGAGGTCGGTTGAGGGACGGTCGTAAACGTATGGACGGGTAACTTGTGGCGGATCCTAATGATCGGGGGCGGACCCTGAAAAGAATGGAGCAAGAAGAGAACGTCAGGCCCCCTACTGCATAATTCAACCTTTCTGTCACTAATCGCTTCTCTCTTACTCACATTCCAGCACCTCCATCAGTCGGCAACGACTCCCAAATATGCTATTTCGAATTCAAAGACGACGTTATGAATTCTAAGATAGAGAAGGCCAAGTTATATGTCCGCCTGCGACCCGGGCGAAGGAACGGCAGTTCACCCGTCCGTCTTCTGATATATCGAAGAATTCTCACAAAACCCAAAGGTGGCAGAATCGTGAAAACGTTGTACCGATTTAAAGAAATCCATCCGCCCCCTCGTGGCTCAAGCTGGCACCACTTCAATGTTACGGACGTGGTCAGAAACTGGACGAGAAGGCCGGAGACTAATTATGGTTTGTACATAGAGGCAACCGATGTTACGGGGAAGATGTTACCCATCGTCATCCCAACTAGTACAGCAGAGTCTAATTATGTGAGTAGCCGGCAAGACCCAAATACTTCTTCCTTATTTTCATATATTTATGGATATTTATGGACGGGATTTGTTCAAGCATGTTGGGTGCAGCCACATTTTTGTAAAATTTAATCGGATACCGGATACCGTATGCCGTCACGCATCATTGTCATAAATGATTTTTCGTGATTAGGCACCAGAATAGTTGTTGGGTTACCGTCATATCTGCCATTTCAGAAACCTTTTGTAGACCTGAAGATTAAGGATAGATCTTCAAACCGCCAAAAACGGATGCTGAGCCGAACCTGCGAGGAGGACGCCCTGGACAGAAACTGTTGTCGGTTTCCCCTCACAATAAGCTTCGAGGAATTTGGCTGGGATTGGGTTATTGCGCCTAAGTCCTACAACGCCAACTACTGTTCCGGTGAATGCCCATACTTGTTCGCCCAGGATTACCAGCACACCCATCTGGTACAGCAGGCTATCCCACGGAATGCCACCATCTGTTGCACCCCACGAAGAATGCACGCCCTCTCCATGATCTATTTCAAAGACAGCCAGACAGTGGTTTACGGGAAGGTACCGGAAATGGTGGTGGATACTTGCGGCTGCGTCTGAGCATGTAGAAATGACATCGGTGGAAAAGATACTGGGCCCGAAGTCTTTCTTCCTCTGTCATTGAGGAAACAAGGCGTTGAGTAATGATTCCGTTTTCGGCGGGTTTCGCGCAGGATATCCTGCAAGCGGAAACCTCTGGGCACGGAGAGGCAAAAATTTGAATTTGGACAGTGGCGGCATTTTGGTTACAGCCAAGTCGTCAAGGAACGAAATGCAGGACGGTCCTTAGTGGATTGTGACGTTCATATATTGCTTGTCACGCAATACGGCGCCGTTATTGGCCAAGAACACTGAACGATTCCAGACTACCTTGTGATAACTCTCGATGTGATCTCGCTAACTAGTTTCTTTGTTGTATGCGCTTCAGGCAGCAAGTTTGGTATGTCTTATGCCATTACAATGTAGGCCTACTGCTGTATACATGTAAGTCAAAATATGCTTAGATCCTGGATAGGCCAGGTGACGTTTTTAGTTGATATTTAAAGCTAAAATATCGACGACTTGCTTTCAGAGATGACAGTTGTTGTGACTCCACAGTCCCTTGGACTGAACATTTTCCCGTCGTACATGTACCGTAGATGTTGTGCATCGAATAACAGCGCCAATATGCGGACTCAGACATGATGCAGCATCAGACTATAGAAACGGTTCAACCCCAAACGTAAGCAGGCCATATCGGCTATTATTTATTTGGGAAAGCCAATAATCCTGCCGAACACGACCAAACCCAATGGACATCATTCGGACTTGAATATTCACCAATTCGTGCACCCTGTGCAATCACGCTGCGTAGAATGTATAGTGGCATTGAAGTGGATGCCGCGAAGATGATTTTGTTCATATCTCCCACGAAACTTGGTCGTGGGAGGACTTTTAAAAATAGACATTGCTACTATCGCAGTGTGTCAACAGCGGCCATGTTGGTCGACGATGGTCACGTGACGCAATCTCGAACAAAGCAAGGATGACGAGGGCGTGCATGATTGGCCCTTGTGGTGTACATAGGCTATGTAGTTACATGTACATGTAGACCATTGTTCCGGTCAGACTGGTCTTTGTAGATTAAGAGTCATGAAATGACGCATTATGAAAATCTTGTATTTGTTGGCCAGTATTTTAGAAATAATAAGATATAAGGATGCATTAATTGTTGTGTATTCTTTGTCACACTCTCGTCGGCGGTTCCTGGAGTTTAAAATCGCACCGATAGGATAACACTAACGTTAACGCTACATGTATTTCTGAAATGCATGTATAGGTCTATCTAACTACGTAA
Organism: Notospermus geniculatus; assembly: GCA_002633025.1. Lineage (NCBI taxonomy): Eukaryota > Metazoa > Nemertea > Pilidiophora > Heteronemertea > Lineidae > Notospermus > Notospermus geniculatus. The sequence continues at coordinate 426,966 of NMRB01000171.1, forward strand.
CTCTGTTGTAGTTTTTTTTCAAAAGAATCCCTGGGAATACATGTAGATCAATCCTCGGTTTAGTATCGCGAAAGACGGTACGTACCTTTTCAGTGATTTCTGGAACACACCATCTGACCATACAAAGCCAAAATATGACACGTCCAGCAATCAGATTTAGGACCTGCATCGATCATGTATGACAGATAGGAATATCGATTGACCTTATGGTTTACTTTTCTAGACTTAGAAAAAAATAATAAAGAATGGCGCTGTATCTTTAAATGTACATGTACTTGTAAGTTACTTGACACAGACACGTTCATATCAAAAGTGAACCTTGTTATTATACATGTCACATGAGATTGTTCACATCCGCAGACAAAATGACAATTCATATCTATGATGGATTTGGTATCTGTGATGTGACGTGTATTACCACTGAGGTAACTGCTTTAACAAAAATTATTTTCGAATTGATGCCAACAGTTTCCAAAAACTGTGACTTCGATGCAGTTGCCACGCCCCTATCCATAAGATGTATAAGAAAGGACACATCAACAGACATGGCTCAGTCATACAAGTANAAATTAACCCTTTTCTATGCTAAAAATGCATGTGTTCCAGTCAATAAATGCTCGAAGTACCTCTGCCATCCAGCAATTCGCCAACCTGGCCCAGCAGACAAACGGAAGCAGCAATGCTCATGTTGAGCTCTGCTCAAGTTGCGTCAAAATGCCGCAGTATGCCACAAGAGGGCGCTGCAGACGTTTGTTGCCACAAAACAGCAACGTCATTCTTCACGACACAACGCATGCTCTTGATTTCTGATTCTTGATAGTCCTGGCTTTCCCGACAGCTCTAGCAACATGCATGGCTGCGCCAAGTGATAGTTGTTTGTTGGGTGAGGTGTTTATACCATTGGTGGTGGTGCCATTTGCCGGGGTTGGAGTTTGGCCAGGCGTATCACTGCCTGTATTATTTTCCGTAACGACAACAGTGGAATCAATGGTGGATATAGAATTCTGAGTGGGAGTGGGAGATGGGGTTTTCTTCGACGAGAGTGACACCTGTGAAGCCGACCGAGAGGGCGCTTTAGATGGCTTCTCTTTGTCGGTAGTGGGATCCGGATGAGGCACAGGATCAACACTGGCGTCCTTCTTGTCTGTGGGACAAATTTCTGGTGGCATAGTCTTTCGTGCCGATGTCGACCTTGAATTAGGGACAGGTTTTGTTCTGGCAGAACTTGGCCTGTCTGCAGTGGAAGTCGGAGCAGAACCCGGCCCTCCTGCTGTAGAATTGGTAGCAGGTTTTACTCTCACTGAACCAGGACGTTCTGGAGAAGGTGAGGGCTTTCTTTGAGTGGACGTTGGCCGATCGGGAACAGAAATGAGGGGAAGTTTTACTTCAGATGGTTTTTCTTGGGAAACAGGTGTCGGTGATTGGACTGTATCTTTCTGGTTCCTTTTGGGAGAGAGTGAGCGTACGACTGCTTGAGTGACGTTAAGTTTAGAACTGGAGAACGCTTGACTATCAAGGGTCGCGGTTATAAGCCGTTTGGTCTGAGCTGATCGCGGCCTCTCCTGTGGATTATTGGGCGATGGGGAAAGACCAGTTCTAATCTGAGCCGACCGTGGCCGTTCGGGAGTTTTTAGCGGCGCTAGAGAAGTCTTGATTCTTGCTGAGCTTGGTCTCTGTGGTGGTGGAATGCTACCGGGTAATATATTGCTAAGCGACTGCTGCTGGTTCTTTGGTGTAAGTTTCCTTGCTGCCTCTTGTGTTCTGGAAGCTGGCATTTTTGGTACAGACGTCGACTGTTTCGTGTCTTCCTCTTTGTTGTCAGCAGGCGGTTGACTGCATGTTTCCCCCTTGGTGCTCGTAGGCGTATTACTTGCTGTCGAAGACGGTATTTGACTGGAAGTTTCTTTTTTCTCTTCGGCATCAGGAGATTGTACCTCTGGCACCTCGGCTCGATTTTGGTCCTGTTGTTTTCTGTCTGTTGCCTCTTTTGAGTCTGTTGCCTGACTAGACGCGGGCTTTAAATTCTCATTCTTTTCTTGGCTGTCAGACCCTTTTTCCATTTGTCCAGGAGTTGAATTGGCTTCAGATGGTTTTTTATTCTTTGGTGCTTCGGTTTCGCTTTGACTCTGAGTGCAAGGTTTATCTGATACTGAAGCTTGACTAGATGCAGGTTTTGATGTTGTACTCTCAGTTGCCTGACTCTTCTGACTAGGAGTTGGAGAGGCTTGACTTGGGGTTGAATTTCGTGTGGTCTCAGTCGGCGTTGGAGATGTCACATCAGGCGTGGTGTCATGGGTTGTCTGGGACGGAGTAGGAGACGTGCGAGTCGAAGATGGCGTTGAAGTATCTGGGGTCCCCTGCGGCGAGGTGACTGATAAAGGAGGCGGCCCGGGCACTACCTTGGGGGTCTCTGATGAATCCGCAGGTGCTGTCATCATCGTCGTCGTAGTTTTATTGGGGCTGTTCTGTGGAGATGGGATAATTTCCATTCGGTTTCTGAGATTCTGTAAGATTTCCTTCGCACCGTCGTCTATTGGATCAGCGATGGTCAGGGTTGTCACGCTGCCATCAATAGCACAGAGAACGACCGACGCACCGCCTTGCGTGCCGACCATGTCATTCAGATCAGCTGGTGCCTTGAAGTTAGCAATCTGCTTCCCATCGGAGACTCGGAATACCCGGATTGTACGATGGCCGGAGTGATAGTACAAGACGTGTTGGTCGTTCTTGGTGAACATTGTCTTCACGCTAAAAACTCCTTCTGCGACCTTTGGTAACAGTACCTGCTTCGTCTTGCCGTGTTTCAATTCTATCATTTCTAGCCCTCCTCTATTCGGTGCATACAGCCCAACTTTCCCTGTACTCATGCACATGCCATTCCAACGCAACACAGACCTCACAAATATCTTCTTTTTGATATCCCAAATGTTTCCTTTTTCGTCATCGATGATAGCAACATGGTTGGCGTTGTCAGGCATAGCGACTAGAAACATGTAGTCCTTAAAGTTAGGATACTTCAGTGGCATGTTATACATATGAGCGCCAGTCTTTGCATGGTACACACTCAGCATATCGCCGCCCTTCTTCTCATTCGCAGGCACAATCAAGTATAAACCATCTTTTGTAATGACCGGGGACTTGAATTTTCCCTTGTACGAATATTCGTACGTGTAGGCTTGTTCCCCTGCTGGAACAGTCCTGCAGGCCACCCTGGCCTTGAGTGGCGCAGACTTTGAGACGGCTATGTACTTCTGCTCCTGCTCTGTGAGCATCAAGGTCAGAACATCCTTCTGGGGGTCCATCTTAACCACCTTTTCTTTCTCCAGGTCCCATATCAAGACGTTTCCTGACTCTGCAGTCACAACATACTCCGCATTCGCTGTGATCAATGCATGGGATACAATCGCACTTGCCCCAGTGTGAGCAAGCGTTGTCTTCAACTCCCCAGTTTCGAGATTCCAAATTCCGACGCAATTGCGAGCCACCGTTGCTCCAATATAAGTATTGGCGGCAATACTGATTGTCTCGACCGATTTCTCCATTCGGTGTATTGCGTTCACTTTCTCCATAATGTTGTCAAAGTTCCACACCTTGATCGACTTGTCCATAGACGAGGACACCAGGATGTTGTACGATTCATGGGTTATGAAAGCTAGAGCAATAATGCGACCAAAATGTGCGTCTAGGACTTTGTACAACTCAGAATTCCTCGTGTTCCACACGTAGAGATTCTTCCGAACTCCTGCAACGAGGTATCTGTTGTCCTTTGTGAACGTCACGAGACTGTTGGTCAACTGGTTCTTCTGGGGTATGTTCCGGATTCCCGTTGGCAGTTTCATGGAGCTCGGTTTGCCATGCTCGTCTCGAATGTCCCACATCTTGTAGCCCGTAAACGTGGTCGCCACCACATAGATCTCATCCGGCGAGAGAGTTAACCCGAGTACCGGTTCAGTGTTGTCGAACGACTTATCCAGCTTCCAGGCATCATCCTGCAGTCTGTACAAAGCCACTGCATTCTCACTTATTCCAATATTGCACAGCAAAAGACCTCGCTTCTTGTTGAGTACTATGGCGCTGTGGAAATCAAAAGGTTTGACTTTGGTGTTTTTCACTTCTAAGGTCATCTCTGACTCTTTCTCATCTCCAGTGCTTGCCACGACATACGCTTCCTCCTCTGTCTTTAAATCAACAGTCACGATTGGGGCCTTTGGGACGCCAGCCGTCCGACTGATCCGGGTTCCTTCCACATTATACAGGCACCATTCACTTGCTGACCAGACTGAGAAATGCCCCTCAGTAATAGACGTTCCCAAGATTGGGTCTTTCCCGTCCAATGGCTTATCTATTCTCTTGTACTCCCCTGTTGGTATGCAACAGATGATGACCTGGTTGACATTGGTATAACTGACGCAGTATTTGTCGTTATGGCCTATCACTAGATTCTGCATGATCCCTTCAATGCCGGGGTTGACAATCCGGAAGACATCAGCTGTGGCGATATCCCAGATTATGAAACGGTTTGACACGGATACCAGGTATTTGGCGTCAGAGGTGATCGCGATGCCGAAAGGAGCGAATTGATGGCCCTCAAGGGAAAACTGAAGCGGGCCTCCTGGTGTATGAGCACAGTGGTGCGACGGTACTAGGGCACAATCTTCCAACCCGTCTGTATCGCACTGCTGTATCAGGGACGTAATCTTCTTGTTTCGATTGTAATACGGAAGCAATCTGGCGACGATCTGGGGGCCAATCATGCTGGGGATCTGCAGCAAGATCGAGCTGGACAACCTGATGGCATCTGCTAACAGTTTGATATCCTTATCCTTGATGTGGAATATGGCGTCTTCAAAATCAGAGAGGACAGCTTGTAGCGGCATGCAGTTTAACTTCGCATGCAGCCACTTGTAGTTGAACAAGACCTTTTCGTAGAGGACGTCAAAGCGATGGGACCTTATGAGATGGTAGGGCAACTCGTTGAGCTTTCGAAGATTGTACCGTAGCACTTCGCCATTCTCATTGCGGAAGACTAGAGGCTGTGCAGGGACCTTCCTGTCGGACTCGCCGTCACGGTCAGCTATATGAAACATCTGACGTTGTCGCTCCGTGTACTCAAACGGCTTCGGGACCCCGGAGAACGTACCAAGGTAATAATCCGCTATCATACTGTGTATCTCACTGGCAAAGTTGAGATTCCTAAAGTAGCGCTCTTTTGACGCTTCGATAAATTGTCTGTGGTACCAGTCAATGACATTGATATCATCTGCCTGTCTCTCGCTCAGATAACCAGGCATGTCATTACGAATTCGTGTCCATAACAACGGTGGAATACGACGAACTGGTGGAATGTGGTACTGGTATACGTCGTTCAAAACTTTCTCATCCAATGAGAGTAGATCTTCTAATTCAGCTTCGGAGATCCCGCTCTTTGAAGCAGTGATGTAGCCAAGGGCGTGCGAGACTAGAGTGCGGCCGTGTTGAATCTCGATCCTGTCAAACAGCTTCATGATACTGTCATGAATGGTAAACGCCAGCTGTGTCATGGACGGTTTGCTATAGGAGCGCCATCGGCAGAGTTCATCAAACACTAATCTCACAAAGAGCGGCAAATTGCACTTCGAGATGGCCTCATTTACAGTTTCCCACTGCGATCCTGTGATCTGTCTGTTTGCATTTTTCAGCCATGACTTCAATATTGTGCTACCCAAGTCAGGCCCCAATGGGCTTACTTGGACAAAGTTCGGATCCTCAATCATCATGCACCGTAATGTATCAAGCAAGTTGTAGTAATTTGGAAGAGTCGACACGACTAGTTTTACATTCTCTGGCAACGAAACTGGCAGCCAAGCTAGTTGATGTGCGCCCTCCGCTCCGGAGAGCTGATCCAGTGAATCCAAGTACAACACCAGTGGCTTTTCCTTCGTAGCACACGCCAGGAGATTCTTGAAGTACTGACTGAGGGGTGACAGTTCGTCTGGGATGTCTTCTTTCGGTTGGTCATAGACGAAGCTGACCTGCTGACAGATGCTCGTGAGGAGAGGCATCAAGGTGGAGCTGTCGGGGGAGGTACCCAGGAAGCGGAGGACCATGGTTGGACTGGATCCTTTCAGCCATGTTGTAATCTGGAAGAGAAAAAAACACATGAGACAGACGCAAATTTCAAAAAAATATTGGTGAAGGAATGACCGTATGTGGTAGTCTGTCCTTTATATCGATGTACATGTATTTAAGGTGAGGGTGGTGGCAGCACTGCATTAGTGGTCCAAGAGTGGGAAGTTGAAATTCCGAGTTACCAGTTGATTTTTTTCAGCCAAACAATATGTTAGACCATGACAGGGGGAGGAAACGGGGTTTGGCACTCACCATGCTGGCACTCTTTGCCAAAAGCGACGTCTTTCCGCATCCAGACTCCCCGAACAGTATCAGGGGCTGCGAGCTCTTGCCGATGATGTACTGGTGAACCTTCTCTACTACATCTTCCCTTCCCTGGAACATCGATACGAACTTCTCGCACGCATGCAAATGCTGCAAAGTCTCGCTGAAAACCGTGTCACCGGAGAGTTTCTCGTGCTTTTTCACGGCTCTCTCGACAAGCTCCACGATACCGTCATGAAACCTTTGACAGAACTCAGCCAAGTACTCCTTGTGCGTCTCGTGTTCAATTCCCTCTCGACCTGCCCATTCCACCTCAAAGTTGTGCCGATTCGACTCCACAAGTTTCTTCGGAAGCCGATCATCGCGTAACGACTGCAGGAACTTTGAAGCCTCTTCGTCGATGTTCCTTCCGGCGAAGTCCATAAATCTTGAAGCGAATTTCATAGCTGTGATGTTGACGTTCTTGATGTTTCTGATGAAGGCTAGGCAGTGATCGGTGTTGTTTTGCTGTTCAAGAATACCACGTACAACCTCGCGTTCGGTCACTAAAAAAATAAACAAGAAATTTTAAGGAAACTGTTTACTCGTCGACCTGACTTGGTGACTTGGAGGATAATTCCTCCAATCTTTAGCCGTCCTGAAATGAATACTCATGTTAGACCATCTTGGATTCTACCAGCAAAAATATTTGGCGATCTTTACTATCCCGACTCAAAATCCAGTTCTGGTAAACTCACCTGACATAAAGTAATTGTGTAAGCCATTCTTGTCAATCTTTTTAGTGAGATGAAGAGCGTAGGCACACTTTCTGAGGATGCGGCAAATCTTGCCCATCGTCTCCCACCAGAGGTTTTGGTCAGCTTCCTGGAGCCGAGCATGGCGCTGGAGAAGGACAGATAAACCTTACTTAAGGTTGAGATCAGAGTTCATGTTCAGTAGTGACCTACAAAAAATTACATTCCTGTTCCTCTTCTGACCAATTACATGTAGATGCCTTGTAGGCCAACAAACGATTTCTACTGGCCGACATTTGTGACAACAGAGCACTAGTATTCCTTTTCTGACCAATCGCGTACCTTGTTATTGAAGTTTGTTAAGATGGAGCTGACTGGTTGTAAGACATAGATCGCCGGTATCGGGTTATCGTCCAACTTGTACCACGTCCGAAGCAGCTCCAACTCACTCGGGGCGGGCTTCGCTACCTCTGAAATCATGTCGAATTCAGTCGCCAGGATCGTAGTTGGCATTGGTCGGTAGCCATACTTTTGACCAAGAAATACCTGGAGAGAAAGATGGTACAGGGTGAAAAGTTATGTTGTATTGTTTTTTTTTTCAATTTTGTTGGAAGCCAAGGCACTATTGTCCGTGGTAAGAATGGGGGATGCCATCACAAGCTAGCCATGTTCCTTACTTGGATGGGGTCTTTTACTTCCCCCCTGTAAAGGAAGGACAAGGCAAATTCTCCCACAAAGAGACGACTGTAGGCTTATTTCATTGGTCAGGTAATGCTGTACATTTGGACGCTGTTCACAGAGCATGGTAGGCCTACATGTTTCCCCAGCCCTGGATGAGACACTATACGTATTCTCTCCGAATACACGTACGGTAACTTACCACGAAATTGGGTCCCATGGACAATCTCTGGCACGTTCTGATTTCCTGCATGCACAGCTCTGTCGTCATGTGATCATCTGTGGCTTCATCTCGAACACCCCATCTCATGTCCACTACCTGTAATACAGTGACAAACATGTTTGTTGGAAAGTAGCTTTTCCTATTGATCTTAAAAAGTATCATACCTGTACCTATTTCACACCACTCAAAAGATGAAGAGCGGCACCTATATTACGTGTCGCAAACTACAATCTTGACAGCGCACTTTTGAAGTCAAAATATCACGATATGCAGTGCACTTTTGGGATTACAAGCCATGAAACCGCGAAGCGAACTCCAGACGCATTTAAATATTTATCAGATGTTAAGGTCTCCACGCCTGACTCAGAACCACAGAATCTTACTGTCCAATTTAGTTCAACTGGCCAAAAAGTGAGGTTTATGTATTTTGGATAATCTTGACATTGTACGTGCCCTTGAACATTTTGACCAATTTGCATCTCAGTTGTGTTTTGCTTTTTACTGCCCCAGTTGGATGTCTAGAAAATATGGACAGCCGCTGCCTTTAATACGGTCACTCTTATCGATTCCTTCGACCAGCCATTAACGACCGAATAACGTCGAATAAATCAACGTTTGCAAAAATAATATTGTCCCATTCTGACTCAATAAAACAAGACCGGATATTGCCCGGAAGTAATGGGGTCGTGCGAGGCATGACGGGAAGAAACGTTGCCATGGCGACAGAAATCTTGAATCCATCTTGGACAATGGCGAAAGATTCCAATAATACATAATTCATTAATTGAGATTTCAGTACTTGGGTCACCTGGGTCACTTCTTGCCCAGCTGGACTGACCTTCGCCTCGTGGGTCATTGGGTTGTGAAATGTATCTAGAAATTATTTTTGTATCTCCTGGCAACTAATATTAGATATTTCAATTGACAGATCAATGACTTCATAAAATAACATTACTCTCCCGCGAGTTGATTGTGGCTGTCATTGCAAGTTTTTCTAACTATGAAAGGACCTCACAGCCTTGCGTGACCAAGAGCAATATTCCGCCGTGTCAACGCCTCATGTATGTGTTTTCCTTCGGAGTCCATTCATGCATGCAGCTGAGACTTATGCCGGAAAATGATATACATTTGGCGCCAGTTTTGGCACATAGATGACCTGAACTTGAACTTTCTTATAAGTTAGTATAGGGGCTGCATTTTAGAACATTCCTTAACATTAAGGTCCACCTTAAATCTGTTGTTCTCGATGGTTTTACAATAGACTTAAGGTCGAAAATTAACGTTAGGAACATTCTAAAATGCGCCCCAGACCTACATGACGTAGGATTTTAAGAAAAATGTTTACTCTAATTAACGGTGTCGCAGTATTACGAGGTCTGTTCTAAAAAACTGACAGATTCAAAGACTTATAGCCTCTTTTGGGTGTCATAAATTCCTTCAATTTGTGATTCCCGGCATTCCTGGCCAGTGGCCCGTGGTGACTTCGCCACCTTCGCGACACTCACATGTAAAGTCCTCAAAAGAAGTTCTACAATGTGCAAAAAAGCCCGAATCGTTTTGTCTGAGAGAAAACCTCCCGGGAAAAGTCTCGTTTCGATCACCGGTTTGAAGCGAAATCCTTCATTTTGCTGTCATGGGTTTGCATAAAACCCTTGACTTTTAGCTGACAAGGCTGTCAGCCATGTCGATTGGTGTGTCGGCCATGTCGACTGGCGTCATATGGAGACAACATGCTGTGTAAATGGTTCTTAGTCTCTCTCTTTCGAACAGGGTCCCTTCAAAATTCGCTTGGGTTGAATTTACCATGTTTACCCTTCTGTTTCAACGACAAGACAAAGCCAATCTACAGCATTTTTCAAAATGACTCGACTTATTAAACGAAGCCGTTGAAATTGACAAATGATTATTCGGCACTTGATAAATGGTTTGGACGTTATTGAAATTGATTTTATCAAACTCTCGTTTCGTTAATCGTTGTATCAAGGTTATTCAAGCAAGGAGAACGATATGTTCACGGTTTCAGCAATAACCGGTTCGTTATATTAGAGAAACAAGACCAAATGCACGATTTTGCAAATCAAATTCACTTGTTGCAAACCTAGCAACGACAACCCTGTGTTTGTCGGTGACAAAATACCAACTTCCGGTTGCCCAATTGAGGAAAAGAGCGCCGTTTGTGGCGTGGCTTTGAACATCCTTGAACATCACGGAATAATGACGTCAGCGTAATCGTGGCGTAAATAACACACGTCCTGATGACGTTTTACTCATTTTGAACGTCCAATCTGAAGCCGACCGATGGCAGATGGACGCAATGATTTCGACTTTGTTTTGTAGGCACAAACACTAAAATACAGGTAGCTTGTGTTCACTGCCATCGTGTCCGAAAGCACGAGAAAGTCGAAAGGACTTGTTGAGAGTGCACTGACAGCCTGACAAGCGTCATCATCTCAAATTTAGCCTGCGAGTTGAGTCATCTCTAGTTTTTGATGAACTACTTGCCGATTTTTTTGTGTTTTGGTTATTAAGAGAGATTTTACGAATTCACCCAAGGACCTGACAGATGTCAGTTTACATGTAGATTAAAAATATCATTTCGTTATCAGCCAACCGTCACAACAGTCGCGTGCTGTATTTGCAATTTACTCAGGCTGCTGTCCGGAAACCCGCTTTATTAGACTTGTCAACGAGTTGTTGTTGAAAAAACATTTATTAAAGTGGTGGTTTATTGATATGGTGTCTTTCTCATACAGGACTGGATACTGCATTGACGATGATTGGTTGATCACAGGACAGGTGCCTACAAATCTGTATTTGAATATTGCAGCATTTATTCGGTTATTTTGTAATGATTTTGTTCAAAGAGGCTGTTCATTTTCGTCACCTGAGTTGTGATCCTTGGGAAAACGGAAAAAGCTATGCACTTGCAAATTGCAGGGATTATTTTTTGTGCTGTACAGAACAATCGCTGCAATTTGCAGCCTCATAGCTTTCTCCATTTTCTCAAGGATCACAACTCAGATTCCTGAATCGACGAAAACGAACAGCCCCTTTCTTAATACAGGGCCCACAACTTTCAAATCTGAAGTCAGTAATTTGTATAATACATAGGAGGTTTCCAGTGATCGTCATACATTGAGCCATACAATGTTGAAAATGATAGTACATGTTATGAACTGGGATGATGGCTTTTTGCACAACATCCCTCTTAATGCACGAGTGAAATAAAATTCTATTGATGACTTCCAAACTCACATGGGCAGGACAACTGTCTATTTTGGAAAGTGTCAGGAGAACAAATGATTTATTGGAAAGATTTATGGGACGTCACATGTCCGTGGAACAGAAGATTCTATACTGTGAGATTTCGACCTTAGGTCAATGGTTCAGAAAGTTGTGTATTGGTGGATTTACGAGGCCACTACCGCATGGCTATCAAGGAATCCATGTTTCCTTTCATAACCTGTTGACGTTCTCAGTCAAGGTTCTTTCTTGTGCCTTGTGCCTTACCTGAAACTCGAGACCATATTTCTCTCTGCAGAATTCCTTCAGTTTGGGGTAGACATCTTCCATCAACGAGTTCCGCTCAAGGGTGGTATCTGGAGAAGAGGGAATGTTCAGAATTAAACACTTGTTGGAAAGAGTGTGGAAAACAACAATTTTCAACATTGGGCAGATCGGAGATTTTGAAAAGTACTATCTGTGTCAAGTGTAGTCAATATGGTCCTCTTTCTGCCAAAGAGAAAACAAAACAATTTCCGGCTGCTGATTCTTCATCGGAGGCCATTTTTGCTTTTTTATTTGCATTTGTAGTTTTTAATCGAACTGAGAGGGACGCCTTTCCAGAGAAACAGCGAGTCACTTCTCAGTGGGAGTCAACTGTCGCCCATAATGTGTATATTGAATATTTGATATCCCCCAAAGAAGTCAGCCGTCCATTCCTTAGTTGCCCGGATGGAACAGCAGACATGATGGCCGCATCCGCCATATGTAAACAGTCACCATAGCGACGAGAACAGGCAATTTAGCAGCCGTTGTTTGTGGGGCGCGTATTTGCTCCGGGAAACTTATTAAATGTTTACCGATTGTAATATGCAAGATGCTTAATCAATGGGACTCGAACGTGGTGATTTCTACAATGACGACAGTTAAAGTAGTTTGACGAGATCGAAGATAGCCGAGGTGACAGACAGAATGGCGTTTCCGACTTTATCGACATCGTAGACAGAATCTTGGAGGAATTATACTGACAGTATACTTCCCCAATCTGCTGGTGACGTCCCTAATTGACGCTGATATGAATATCTGATTGCGGTTTCAGAGCAAAATTATAATTTATGAATTATTTCCAAATTTTTTAGCACTACAGCTTCATCCACATCGAAAAAAAGTGCCATGACTGAATTTTCTGCGGACGAGGAAAATCCACAAGATGATAAACTGATAGTAGGAGAAAACCGGCCGTGCTTACCCGTGAAAGTAGAACTTGTGAATATCCGAACCACCTTGGCACTCACTGTGGGCAGGTTCCCCAGTTTCCCTGTGAACACCTGAACTATTTTGTCATTTTTTTTCTCTGGTTTTGGATTCAGAGATTTTTTATCCTCATGTCCCTTATCCTGATTTTTATCCTTCTCCTGAATTTTATCTGCCTTTTTATCCTTTTCATGAATCTTATCAGTTTTTTTATCCTTTTCATGAATTTTATCGATCTTCTTATCCTTTTCCTGAATTTTATCGATTTTTTTATCCTTTTCCTGAATTTTATCCGTCTTTTTATCCTTTTCTTGAATTTTATCCGTCTTTTTATCCTTGTCTTGGATTTTGTCCGTCTTTTTATCCTTGTCGTGTCCCTTATTCTTATCCTTCTTATCCACAACCTTGGTCTCCTTCTGTCCTGTATCCGCCGGCATGTTGATATTTTTCTTCGACCCTGAGTGTTGGGGTCAGCGTCGTCTCAAACCATGCCCTCTCACAACCTACTGTTGGTTTGTGTATAAGCCTTTGTAGAGTTAGATTGTGAATTATTAAAGTCACCAAGCCTGTTTAGGCCTATGTCAGTGTAGTCACAGTGGGCCCCAGTGCATACCTGTAAGCTGATTACGATCGTGGTTCCGTTGGACATTATGCCAAGACTTGAAGTCCTGTGGTGTTGCGAACAAACAAGTCATGGTATTTATAAGCCTTACAATGGTCATTTTCTTATTATGATTATCACAACTATTGGCCGTGAAGGGTAGAAAAAGGGCCAAAGTATACGTGACGCTGCATGTTTCTGGTTGATAAGTTGTTTTTAATCAAGCAGCAGGGGGTAAGGAGGATTTAGGCCCTTCAAGCAGCTGTTCGAAGTTGTCGTTCCTGATGGTACAGCAAAATAGGCCCCGATGCTGTTTTTTTACGTTCAGCACATGCCGGAGGGTGTTGCTACTGTACGCCAGGGCATTTTACCTTTGAGTCCAACCTGTAAAATAAAAGAGACATGATATAGAGACAGCATCTTCAAGGGCCTAAAGGTCTTCCTCACTTAGAGATTACGTGCAGAAAAACCTGGGCAAGAAAATGTCTTAATCCAATGAATGTGAGCCTTCAATTGGAAAATTACGTATTAAAAGGGATGTTCCGCTTTCATCACAGTCTGATTTCAAAATGGCAAAAGAGACCTGCTACAACGTCTCGAAATCCTTCAGGAATGGCCATTTAGACAGCTGAAAAAGAGCAGTTCCGCCTGTAGGCCTTGGAATGCCCCCTGATACACACATTTAAAATGAAAGAGTCGCTTTTCAAAAGTCTTGCGCTTGCCGAAAGAATTCCTCAACCGTCAGAAAGGGCAAAGAGTCAATAGCAGTTTCTATACCTTAACGGATGTCAAATGACCTTTTTCTGTATTTTCTTCAAATGTGACCCGACGAAAGGGCAAAATCAGGTTTCTTCCTGGTAAAATACCGCACGGCCGGGGGAAGGAAGATCCGCCTGTGGCATTTCCTGATAAAATTTCGACATGGAGAATTCAATCAAACCGATTTTCGAATTCCATGACAAAAGAACGAATTCCAAAATTACAAGTAAGAAACTTCACGAAAGTACGGTGGATCGGCACGGATACAGGCGGGTGGTCAGCAGAGAGAAACACGGAAATAGAAACGGCGGCAGTGGTTTTCTCCTAAAGTACATCCGAAGTTGGGACTAAGTGAACTTCCTCATATTTTCACGTCGTTCGCTTTACACGTAGTTCATTGACAACAAACTATGAAATGTCTAGTAAGCACCAGAATACAAACAAATATTCGTCATAAAATCTCAGGAAGAATAAACATATTTGAGGTCTTCTGAACAAATACACTGAGGGCAACATTTGACATCATGCTACTGTCATCGAACCTAAGCACATGCCTACTTTCTTTGTTTAGAACTTGTGTAAGTCACAGAATGCGTAATATATAAGCTGTCTATTGACAAAGATGACATTGATATGAAAGAAAAGTGTCATCCATAAACGACCGCGTAAAGGTTTACTGTCTCTTATACAAATAAGATGAGTGGCATGTTAAACGAGGTCTTGTTCATCGGTCCGGAGCAAATCCGCTCAAAATCGGAACTATCCACAAGGGTATAGTTATTGAGTTAATGGCAAACCAATGATACGTAAAATCAATGGCAAAGAATGTAAGTTGTCATTGGTCAGCAGGGATGAGTTCAAAGTCATACGTCCATCGAACTTAAAATATTTCTCTGACTTGATGAAAAATATATATATTGGGCAGAAACGGGCATCGAACCCGGAACGTCGGCGTAAGAATAAGCAGTCTCACGATAGTGCCACCGGGACTCGCCGCCGACGGTGTCTTAATAACAGCTCCTACACATGTATAGGGGAACCCGGGGCAAAGTGAACCACCAAAATATATTAGCCCTTGAGCCAGTCTAAGAAGATAAAATTCTTGGGTGGTGAATACAACTTGCATCGCGGGGAGCACTTCACTCAGACAACAACAGATTTAACCTAACAAATCTTTTTATGAAAATAAATCAATTTGAAAAAAGTATACCAAATTTTGGTATACTTTTTTCAAATTGATTTTGAAAATACCACTTTGCCCCGAACCCGGGGCAAAGTGGTATTTTTGTGTTTTGCAACACTGCGGACGAACTCAAATGAACCGTCTCCCAAACACAAAACAAGACCACAGACAGAACTCTACTGCGATAGAAACAGCATACTGTATTTGGCTCCAAAGTCTTCGCCCCCAAATAAAAGAACACGGGCAGAACTACTAGACTAAGAGTAGCAGCATGTTGCTCCAAAGAGCATTCGTCAGAAAAGAGAAGAAAAACACGGAAGCGGAGAAATCTACTCCGGGAGTAGCAGTAGGTCTACATCCCGTCCGAAAACAAAAGAAGCACATGGGCGGAACCCTACTGCGAAAGTAGCAGTACTTGTATCTCCAAACAGAGGACAGAGGCAACTTCGATGCAAGAGAAGGTACTCACTGAACTGCCGACACTTTTCTCAGTTTTTTTCTTTAAATTCTTGTGCTTCGCGGAATCATTTTACAATGTTCTTCCAGTTTAGAAATACGTGCTCCTGATAGTGGCAATTCCTTCAAATATTTGATTATTGCGGATTTCGTTCTCTATCTCCACTCGAATATGGGTACGACGCACTATACACAGTCTGTCTCCACTTGTTCTCTGTAGAATCGTCGGTGGACAGGCTTTGAATGTGGTTAGTGGCACGGCAAAAGTTTTCCTTTGGTCAAATGCAATCAAGATTTTCTATGTTATTCCACCGTAACGGTCGAGGGCAGACGATTGTGAAATCGCAGACGACAACGATCAAAACATCGATTTTTCATTCCCAATCCTCATGACATCAGTATGTCGCCCGCCGCTACTGTAATCGATCATTTTATTCAAAAGCACGTTGCTTTTAACACTCCACGATGTTCAGTACGAGATTACAGAAAGTTGAATAATTAGAGTGATTTTGAGAAGATCCAAAATAGAGAGGAGGACAATCCCGTTTCACCCTTTCCAAATTCACCCTTTCTAGCAGGAATCCGTAATGCATTTTAGGTTGGAATGGGAAAAGGCCAAGAGAAGGTCTTGGAGTTTCATCGGCAACGTTTCCCTTGGCATAACGTTTCCTTAAACCTAGCGTCCACTAGGGCGCGGACAAGACGCGGAATGCAAATTTAGTGAATCCGCATTCATTCAGCAACCTCTCCGCATATTCCTGGAAGTTTCCGTTCGCTGTCCTGAACAGTTCGCGGCATTTCTGCACGTTCGGGAAAGGGTAAAACGACCAATAGGACTTGATGCGGAAGCAATGCCGAAATGATACATTTGCTTCCCGAACCCTTCCTAATGTTGTCGGCACTCTAGTGGACGCCACCCATAACAGACTAGTTTCTCTTTGCCAGGCGCGGATGCGGGGGGGGGGGGGCGCACCAACAAATTTGTAAAATTGACCGTGAAATTCTGTAATTTGGAGCAAATCATTGAAATTCACCGCAGATTTCAATGTTTCTAGCACAGTGCCCCCCCCCTTTTCCGAAATCGTGGATCCGCCCCTGTTTGCGCGTGCATAAGGTACCTGCCTTCACTCCACTCATGATCAGGGACAACAATGAAGAGTCTACACCAGGCGCTTGGAGTGTGACGGGAATCTAAGTCCCCCTGGAATCTACGTCCGGTTTTATTTTCAACGAAGGATCAGGAAATACAGTACATGTATGGCTGTTGAAACTATAATATAACCCTGCAATCGCAGGCTATAGTAACTCGGCCTTGCACTCTTCAGGACTGCCATTCCTTCCACACTGGTTTTCTCCTTCCGGACGGACGCCATACGCCGTTCGGACACTTCCCACATTCTCGTATTCACCCTCCAGCGAGTGGATGTTGACGTCGCTGACGCCTCAGAGCGCAGTAGCAATCTCGCTTGCACAACCGCCTGACCTCTGCGTTGGAGATTAGCGCAGTAGCTCGAGTAGCATTGCTTGTACACTTGACACCATCGACGAATATGAAAACGACTTCTGAGAATTGCTAATGCATTTCCTTGCAATAAATCTTGTTTGAGAAAGTAGTTGTGTTGTCCCAATGACTGCGGTGGATATCGACTATTCTAACGCTCTTATTACTTCAGGCTAATCTTACCGTTTCGCCGTGTTCAAACTTTAAAGTCATGAATATTAGAAAAGTGCTCCGTATTGATGACGCCAGATTGTAGATTTCAGAAGGTTAGCCTAGTTTCCCATTCAAAGAACATTGCAACAAATAACAAAGTGAACTACATGTACCCGCACTTTTACAAATTTCACATGGAATTACAGTGGAACCTCTCTAATTAAGGACACCTTCGGTGTCAAATGCTGTCCTCAATTGAGAGATGTCCGGATTACAGAGGCTAACTTCTGAGACCGCTTTGAAAGGCGAAACACAACTAATGTATACATACATGTACGTAGCCTAAATTCCCTTTGAGGGCCACCAATGGCGATGTCAGCGAAATCCCACGGCGGATGAATCACTGCTCATAAATAAAAGCTTATCGAACTTTTTCCAGAATCTTCTCAATTCCACGTTGGTTCACGTTTTAGCCTTTACGAGTCCTGTACAACTGCGAGGCTGCCTTTCCCACACACGTTACTTATCATACTCTTGCAATACCAAAGTCAGCTCCGTAACTCCTGCGATTTTCCACAAAGGAACCCGACCCAAATCAAACAGTTCAATCAATGCTTTGTAATGACATTCTCCAATTAGAGAGGTGATGGCATTAGAAATGTATGCAGCCGAGAAGGCGGTATTGGTACGTATTGAGAGTCGCGGAGCCAGCTGATGATGTCGTGAGTAGGCGTAGGCCTACTACGTGGGAGGGGAGTTAGAAAAAGATGTGTATTTCCCCATTTTCGCCAATGGATTGTTTTACTGGACACCTGCTATCAAAGTTTACAACAACGTCGCAGGTCTTCCCGAAGACATTGCCTGCCTCTCGCTCCCTGTCTTCGACCAGACGCGAGATACCTAGGTCTATCTATCAACCTCTTGAACTCAGTAGAGTTTGATTCGTGGGATCACGAGGTTGTCCCATTATTCAAATGAACTCGCCGGAGAGGACCAATCGGAAAAAGTACCGACCACACAAATGCCCCCTTTTCTATCGTCTACGAATCAAACGCACAGATTCATGAAAACAGCTGAGTCCAGCAGAAGTACTAATCGAACCTGGAAATTTCTTCATACAGATTTTCTTTGACTATAGCCCTGGCTACTCCTTCCGTCACTCTTGAGCAATTTGAGAAATTCTAAGATGGCGTCAAAGATGACAGCCGTTTCATTTGGTTTGACTATCATGGTGATGCTAATGCCCGCACCCTCCTGATGTCCTCCTGCATTGTTTGTCACAGGATTAAGGGTCTTTGTTTTTCGAGTCCAATTCAATGATGCCGCTTAATCCTTTGACAAACAATGCAGGGGGACATCAGGCGGGTGGGGGCATTAGCATCACCATCATGATAGTCAAACCAAATGAAACGGCTGTCATCTTTGACGCCATCTTGAATTGGGGGGACATCACATATCGGGGGACATTAGATTCTTTTTATTGTTCGGCGGACACTCAAAATACAGAAAGACATGTTTATCAGTGCCTCGTAGTGCATCTCATTTACGGTGACCTCGTTCATAGCATTATACACACGGTCGATGCACACCATTTACACACAGAGCTAATTCATGGTGGTGAGGTTGATCATGATCGTGTCAATGCATGCTCGACAGACTGTCCAAATCTATCTATCTGAATGATCTAGTTACCAATTAGGCACTGTGTGTGTTCTTATACACACAAACAAATGAGCTGAAGCATGCTGATGAAGGGTTATTCACCACGTTTAACTTGTCAAGTGGTGAAGCTATGGCTGCCATTTTTATGTCAAGATATAGTATCAGTCCAGCCTCGGTGTTATCACTGGCTATATACGGCTGGACAGGGGACCAGTCTTATCAAGGTGTGGAGGGAGAAAGAGTCACCTAACGCATATAGTCGCGCTTTAATCAGAAAATCAAGGCGAGTGTTGAGTAATTTCCTTTATTACTAAAGTAGACAAGGCTGAACCAAAACAATTGATTATTTTTACAGTATAAACCTGGCCGACTCGAGTTGTGGCCATTGAAGTACATGTGCCGACATCTCATTAGCATTAAATGTAACTTTTTCTTTCTGGTTCTGCAATTAAATAAAAAGTCTTACTTCCCAATGTATCGGGAAAAAGTTCTAGGGCCATAGAGTAGAGTGTTTTCATGAATAAAACTGCCCATTTAGTACAAGAAATGGCAAAACAGACATGACTGCACTGTAGCCGTCTAAATTTCTCCCTGGGTTCACTATGGCCGCAGAGCTTAATAGGTGGACATCTTCAAACGCCGTGATCAAAGGGATATTTTTTTTCATATACTGTCATATTGCGTTTCTGAATGGCGTGGTTTTGAGGATCTAGAATTTTCCTACTGACGAACAACTTCGTAGCCTACTGTATAAATTTTCAGTAAATAGGGTCGGTGGGATGCGACGAAGCTGTGGTCCCTTGTGCCAGTTGGATACATAAGCAGGCAAGTAAGACATCCTACGTGGGGATCCCGGGATGGGGATGTGTAGACTTTGGTTAACTCTGCATCTACCTGTCTACACTAGAGGCAGGAAAACATAGAAACGGTCACCTTGGTCACGAACACAATTTTAAAAGTTACGCTCAAAACAGTGGAAAACATTATTATGGCAGCAGAACTGTTGAACCTAAATACTGCAGCACATGAACGTGTATACAATAGCACAATTAACATGATTAAAACAAGAACAAAGTATTGTGGTGTACCATGGTTAGCAGAGACTCCAGCAACTAGAAGCAAGAAAGAATATTAAAACTTATTTGACCTACTTACTTTTACCAAATGCTCAGAGACAGAATGTCATTGGCATTTATCTGAAGCTCTTGATCAGTCACGGTCATCGAAAAGTGCATTTTATTTGGAATTTCATTTGCATTCCCCACCCCCACCCACACACCCGCCAGGGGTTTAGCGATGGAAATGATTCTTTCACCCAGCTGGATCATAAGCAATAGAAACATTTATACAAATACAAAATATGGTTGTCTTACTGAGCAGAGTTACGTACATGCTGATGATTATCATTTATTCCATTGCATGTACCGTACTTGTATGTTCATCAATGACACCGGTATCACACTAATACAAATACAAAGAATATCAACTCATAAATTAAGTATGGTGTATGCGGTTAACTAAAATTAATTTTGTATGGCCATCAAATATTATAAAAAACAGCAAAGCTGAAAGTATTAGGTGAGCAATAGCAAGTATGGTATGTGCTGTGAACTAAAGTTAATTTGATTAATTGTGCGACCATCAAACATTGGGAAAAAAACAGCAGAACTACAAGTATCAGGTTAGCAAAAGCAATCTAGTATTCTAAATGTAAGTATGATCACAGTCAATGGTCAACAATCATGAAAGCGGTGGCAATACGATCCCATCTTGATCATGCCGACAGTGACATGGGTTTTTTTCTCAACAAATTTATCTGTAGAACAGTGGAATGCTTAACGGAACATCAAGAACGACTAAAACCACTTTTCCACACACATGATGATATAGGCCTACCTGCAAAAAATTTCTAATGAACTCCGATTTAGGGCCTACAATGTAGTTCATGCTGATGAACAGAGATCTGATGAAAAATTACTAGCACGACACACTTTTGCTTAAATCTACTAGTGATATTTTTGTTGTAAGCCTGTTAATTCATATACATGTATACCCACCCTGATTTCGGTACCGTACTAAGAAAAGCTGTTTCACACTGCATTATGCACGGACTGAATAACATGGAATAGTGTGAAACAGGCTTTACAGGATAACTGCCCCCCCCCCAAAGTGCCCCCAACTTTGGCTACGAAATGGAAAGCGCATAATTATTTTGTAAACATTGCACCGAGAAATATTACCAAACAAAATATTACATTATTTGAATTAATTCATCTGCCCCCAGATTTCAGCAGACGGTATCTTCTTTCAAGTTTTCTAACGCACACAGACGTGGAAATGAATTGAAAGAAATTTGAAGAAACATTTTTCTGATGGTTGGAAGGAACACACTTTTATTTATTTATACATGTATGTATATATTTATTCAAATATTTTTCAATTCAATCAATATCACGGGATGTGCGAAAACTGTGAAAAACTATGCTGTCTCCTGGACTCTGCGAGAAGACAAGGAACAGGACTTGTACTAGGTAAACCCAGGAGCTGGTGGTCTGTGTAAATCATTCCTATGGTAGTAGCCACTTCTTCTTCAGCCACGGTACCACGAATCTGCAGCGCCCATCCGGACCGCACACTTGTCCTTTTCTACAGCATTCGTTCCCATGATCACAGCAGGTTACCTGGAAAAACAACGATCACTGAACCAATAAATGTTCTCCCATAAAACTATTTAAATCTAAGTGTGACACTTATCCTTTGTTCAACACAAGAGATAAGTATCTCACTTTGACTCAAGTACCGGTATGTTTTTGAAGACTTCATGTATTACTTTATTGGCTATAAAAATGCCGATCCTGTTCTATGCAATCCCTGTTGCGGGCCCACGAAATGTACGGGACTCGTTAAGACTGTACAGCCAGTATGGTAGACGGTATTGGCAAGACTCACTGTATATACTCCGCTGTGCATTGCACAGGTTAAGACTACCACGCAAAAGCGGCAGTAAACTCCCTATTCGGAGTTGTGTACCGCGCGCCCCCTTCGGTTTGCCCGCTCACCACAACTGTGAACCGAAGGGGGCGTGGTACACAACTGCTTTGGGAGTTTAAAAAGGTGATCTAGTTCGAATTGTAAACATTACGGTTTGTTTATTTACATGGTTGATTATAATAGTTAATTTTTCCTTGGACAGGTGGCAGCACCGTGTATACCAAAACATTAATGTTATCAATTTTTATATCTATCTTGATAAATATTCTTGTAACTGAAATATATTCATGATTTTACGCTCAAAAACAAACAAAAAGTTGTGAAAGGCGAGATTTAAGTCGATTTTATCTGATTTGTTAGTACCAGAAGTTGACAATAGGTGGCACACCGTAATGTTTACAATTCGAACTAGAGCACCTTTAAGGCAGCAGGCGATGACGATTTATTTTTGTTGATGTAATAGTGGGACCAAGGCAATCAAACCCAAGTTTTTTGTCGGTCTTTTGTTATTCGCTCTGGAGACGAAAATCCGTAATGCAAAAGACATAATTATTAATATTAGTTGAGCCTTAACATCACGATAATATTGATATCAAATACAAGGGCCACTAAAGTATCAGCAAATTGGATCTATTTTGGTATCAGTAATATGTGCTGCAGCACATGAAAAAACCTGATAAATGGAATAAAATGCAGTGGAATAGAACCTTGGGTTCAAACGGATTACACGAACGAACTCATCGTACGGCTCCTGGGGGTGGGGTGTCACAGCAACATTCCATTCGGGGGGACAGAGGAAGAGGCAAGCATGTGGCGTGAAATTGACTGAGGAATTAAATGCACCGTCCGTTGTTTTATCTCGGCATCAACCCCCGTATCACGGCTGTGGAAAATACCTACATGTACCTCAGCATGTTCACTAAGTACTGCCAGAAAGCAAAATATCAACAGGGTTTGTGTAAGCCCAAAGCCCAAGCATGCCAAGGGTGTGTGCAAGTCTGCCGTGAGACTAAACCAGATTTGTGGAAGGACAAAGCAGTTATCAATGCAAGCATCATGGATAAGATAAGGTGAGGTGAGCCATGACTTATTCCAAAACTTACATTTACACCCGGACAACATATCCACCTGTCACCCCTCTTACAACATGTTTCGTTATGACAGCAGTATCCAGAGCCTGCTCCATCACACCAACGCTTGTCCACCCCGGTGTTATCTTCAACCACAGATGAAAACAAATGCAGATGCAGAATAAAGCCACCAAACCCTAAGCTTCCATGCAAATGGAGAGTAGAATAACAAGGGCAAAAAACAGTTCGTCATTCATTGCTGATGCACAACTTGACCGCTTGGCGAATTAAGCTGAAACAAAGATTTGATCCGCAAATTTCCAGAGAGAAAATGATGAACAGCAAAGGAGGTCGCAGGGCTTTCTCCAACTGAAAACACAAGCTTTATCCAAAAGCAATCAAAATGCGACGAATCCAACACTTACGATCTTGCTTTTGAGTGAGACGCAATGGAACAGATGGCTTTTGGTCCTTCTTGATACATTTCTTGTCATGATCACTGCACATGGTACCCTCTGGACAGCAGTGAAGGCCATCCCGACAACACATTGCCTGAAAGGAATTTTAATCTTTTCAGCGATTACATGTAGTACACACACAGAAACCTCGGTAAGATTATCACTGAGAGGCATGTACGCGAGCTGAATCCATGCACTTGTAACGTCGATCAGTGTTCCCCGTATTTCTGTGTTTTTCTTATTGTTTCCCTCCTGACGGATTAAGCGGCAACTAACCCAACAATAAAGTCTGGCAACATCTATCTTCGACCTAAGGCTCCATTTCCATAGAGTTCACGTTGACACTTTTCACGCGCCACGCTTCACGTTTTCCTTTCGTTCCTTGGAGAAAGCATGTCACAGGACAGGTATATACTGTGTGTCTCGTTGTGCGCTGAATCGAGGAACGAAAGGAAAACGTGAAGCGTGGCGCGTGAAAAGTGTCAACGTGAGCTCTATGGAACTGGAGCCTTANTATACATGTAGCTTGCAAAATGTAACTTGCGACCATGGAATATAATCATATCTTGGCTTGACGGAAGCACTAATTCTAGCACTCCTGCTGCTACGGTGCTGTTGCGCCAAGGCTTGAAGTCGATCACCGTTTGTTGCAGACAAACCTGAGAAAAGGCTGAAGACTCTCCTATATTCAGAGAGTGTTTTTTGCGAAACCAATCAGACAGAGCAAGTTTTTCAGTTTTGCGGTACGTATATGATAAAAGTAGTACATGTTATTATCTTCCACAGACCTTTGGTAATGGGCAACAAGCCCAATGTCCAATGCGTGTCTTGCAACAAGTCTCCCTAAGACGACAATACGATATACCATCGGGACACATCACAACTTTCTTCTTGTCGATAGTAGCTGGTACCAGGGAACTGTCAGCAACGGCCTTGGTTTTTTTCAACATAGGGAATGAGACACCATCACTGGAAACGCATCGTTCAAGCCGTGTATCGCACTTCATACCATGCGGACAGCAGTGGATATGGTCAGCACAGCAAGTTGCCTGAGGGAGAGAAGGGAACTTTCGTAAAATTTCTTGGGCCTTTCCTTCCTAAAGCGATTCCTTGGGCAAAAGACATGTTCCAGTAACATTATTGGCAATTCCACAGGAAATAACAGAACTTCGGTAATGTGGACCAAAGCACCCCCTTGTAAAGACAGATAACATACAGCCAGGGAGCACCAGCAGCTGACAACTAATGCCAAGAACTAATACATGTTTCTTCAGAGGCACAGATTGGGAGGCGTACAAGACCTTCAAATGGAACTACATGTATAGGATAACTTTTCAGATGCCGATAACCTGCAGATAGGCAGTCATTCTTCAACTTCATTAATTCACCCCAAAATACCTAAAAGGAATTTGAATAGCTGTGCAGAATAACTTACATTCAAAGTTGGACAGCAACCATACCCTCCATCACTCATCTTGCAACAGGTTGTACCAGAACTGCAGGATGATTTCTTATCAGGACAAGTAACTGTCGAGGCATCCATTGCATCGGCTTCAATCTTTTTCACCAGCAGGATCTGCGTGGCACCCTGATTGCAGGTTCCAGAAGAAACATCACATGTATATCCATTGGGACAACAATGAATACCATCGCTACAGCAAACAGCCTTTGGAAGCGGGCAGCAACCATATTGTCCAGATGCAAGTTTACAGCAAGTACTTCCACTTGGGCATTCAGACTGTCCATCAGGGCAAACTACATTCTGTACTTTGGCTGTCTTTTTCGTCCACCAGGCAATCTTTTCAGCTCCTCTAATGCAGGTTCCAGCAGAAACATCACACGTGTATCCTGACGGACAACAGTGTGTGCCATCACTACAGCAAACTGCATGGGGAAGGGGGCAGCAACCATATTGTCCAGAGGCTAGCTTACAACATGTGTTGCCACTTGGGCATTCAGACCGTCCATCAGGGCAAACTACATTCTGTACTTTGGCTGTCTTTTTCGTCCACCAGGCAATCTTTTCAGCTCCTCTAATGCAGGTTCCAGCAGAAACATCACATGTGTATCCTGACGGACAGCAATGTGTACCATCACTACAGCAAACTGCATGGGGAAGGGGGCAGCAACCATATTGTCCAGAGGCTAGCTTACAACATGTGTTGCCGCTTGGGCATTCAGACTGTCCATCGGGGCAAACAACATTTCTCACTGAGGCAACTGATTTTTTAAACAAGGCAACCGTGTGAGACCCCTTACTACAAGATCCTGATGAGACATCACAAGTGTATCCATTGGGACAACAATGAATGCCATCTTTACAGCAGACAGCCTTAGGCAGTGGGCAGCAACCATAATCTCCGGATGCTAATTTACAACATGTACTTCCACTTGGGCATTCAGACCGTCCATCGGGGCAAACCACATTCTGCACTCGGGCCGTCATTTTCGTCGACAAAGCAATCACTTCAGCTCCTTTAATGCAGGTTCCAGCAGACACGTCACATGTATATCCATTGGGACAACAATGAATACCATCGCTACAGCAAACAGCCTTTGGCATTGGGCAGCAACCATATTGCCCAGAAGCAAGTTTACAACATGTACTTCCACTGGGGCACTGAGATTGTCCATCAGGGCAAATAACATTCTGCATTCGGGCTGTCATCTTCGTCGACCAAGCAATCACTTGTGCTCCTCTAATGCAGGTTCCAGCAGACACATCACATGTGTATCCTGACGGACAACAGTGTGTGCCATCGCTACAGCAGACTGCATTGGGAAGGGGGCAGCAACCATATTGTCCAGAAGCAAGTTTACAACATGTGTTATCGCTTGGGCATTCAGACTGTCCATCGGGGCAAACAACATTTCTCACTGAGGCAACAGATTTTTTAAACAAGGCAACCGTGTGAGACCCCTTACTACAAGATCCTGATGAGACATCACAAGTGTATCCATTGGGACAACAATGAACACCATCGCTACAGCAAACTGCCTTTGGCATTGGGCAGCAACCATATTGCCCAGAAGCAAGTTTACAACATGTACTTCCACTGGGGCACTGAGATTGTCCATCGGGGCAAATAACACTCTGCATTCGGGCTGTCATCTTCGTCGACCAAGCAATCACTTCTGCTCCTCTAATGCAGGTTCCAGCAGAAACATCACATGTGTATCCTGACGGACAACAGTGTGTGCCATCGCTACAGCAGACTGCATTGGGAAGGGGGCAGCAACCATATTGTCCAGAAGCAAGTTTACAACATGTGTTACCGCTTGGGCATTCAGACTGTCCATCAGGGCAAACAACATTTCTCACTGAGGCCGCAGTTTTCTTAAACAACGCAACCGTGTGAGACCCCTTACTGCAAGATCCCGATGACACATCACAAGTGTATCCATTGGGACAACAATGAATGCCATCTTTACAGCAGACAGCCTTAGGCAGCGGGCAGCAACCATATTGTCCAGACGCAAGCTTACAGCACGTAGTTCCGCTTGGGCATTCAGACTGTCCATCAGGGCAAACAACATTCTGCACTCGGGCCATCATTTTCGTCGACCAAGCAATCTTTTCAGCTCCTTTAATGCATGTTCCAGCAGACACATCACATGTATATCCATTGGGACAACAATGAATACCATCGCTACAGCAAACAGCCTTCGGCATTGGGCAGCAACCATATTGCCCAGAAGCAAGTTTACAACATGTACTTCCAGTGGGGCACTGAGATTGTCCATCGGGGCAAATAACACTCTGCATTCGGGCTGTCATCTTCGTCGACCAAGCGATCACTTCTGCTCCTCTAATGCACGTTCCAGCAGAAACATCACATGTGTATCCTGACGGACAACAGTGTGTGCCATCGCTACAGCAAACCGCATTGGGAAGGGGGCAGCAACCATATTGTCCAGTAGCAAGTTTACAACAGGTACTTCCACTGGGGCATACAGACTGTCCATCCGGGCAAATAACATTCTGCACCCTGGGCATCAATTTGATTGACCAAGCAATCTTTTCAGTTCCTTTAATGCAGGTTCCAGCAGACACATCACATGTATATCCATTGGGACAACAATGAATACCATCGCTACAGCAAACAGCCTTCGGCATTGGGCAGCAACCATATTGTCCAGAAGCAAGTTTACAACATGTACTTCCAGTGGGACACTGAGATTGTCCATCGGGGCAAATAACATTCTGCACTCCAGCTATCAATTTTCTTGCCCAATCAATCCGTTCAGTTCCTCTAATGCAGGTTCCAGCAGAAACATCACATGTATATCCTGACGGACAACAGTGTGTGCCATCGCTACAGCAGACTGCATGGGGAAGGGGGCAGCAACCATATTGTCCAGTAGCAAGTTTACAACAGGTACTTCCACTGGGGCATACAGACTGTCCATCCGGGCAAACAACATTCTGCACCCTGGGCATCATTTTCGTTGACCAAGCAATCCCTTCAGCTCCTTTAATGCATGTTCCAGCAGACACATCACATGTATATCCATTGGGACAACAATGAATACCATCTTTACAGCAAACAGCCTTTGGCATTGGGCAGCAACCATATTGTCCAGAAGCAAGTTTACAACATGTACTTCCACTGGGGCACTGAGATTGTCCATCGGGGCAAATAACATTCTGCATTCGGGCTGTCATCTTCGTCGACCAAGCAATCACTTCTGCTCCTCTAATGCAGGTTCCAGCAGAAACATCACATGTGTATCCTGACGGACAACAGTGTGTGCCATCGCTACAGCAGACTGCATTGGGAAGGGGGCAGCAACCATATTGTCCAGAAGCAAGTTTACAACATGTGTTATCGCTTGGGCATTCAGACTGTCCATCAGGGCAAACAACATTTCTCACTGAGGCAACAGTTTTCTTCATCCAGGCAATTGTTTCACGACCATTACTGCATGTTCCTGTTGAAACATCACAAGTGTACCCAGAAGGACAGCAGTTTTTGCCATCACTACAACAGACAGCATTGGGGAGGGGGCAGCAACCATATTTTTCAGAGCCAATTTTACAACAGGTGTCGCCATCCGGGCATACAGATTTGTTATCAGGGCAAACAACTAAACCAACAGCTGATTTCTTCAAAGCCATTGCAACTTTCTCTGCTCCTTTGTTACATGTTCCAGCTGAAACATCACATGTGTATCCATTGGGACAGCAATGGATACCATCTGAACAACAAACTGCCTTGGGCATTGGACAGCAGCCATACTCTCCAGTTTTAAGTTGGCAGCAAGTGCTACCATTAGGGCAAGCCGATTTTCCATCAGGGCAGACAACATTTTTAACTGACGTTATTTTCTTGGTAGATGTTACTTTTTTTATCCATGTGATTGCCAGATCCCCTCTGACGCAAGTTCCTGCGGAAACATCACAGGTAAACCCAGATGGGCAACAGTGGACCCCATCTCTGCAGCACACTGCCGTTGGAAGAGGACAACACCCGTATTCTTCATCTCCCTCCATCTTGCAGCACGTGTTCCCATCAGGACATTCAGATTGGTCAGGGCAAATGACACTCCGTAGAGGAGCTTCCAACTTTTGGGGCTGTACATCATCTGTTGGGGCCTTTTTGATTGTTTCAAGTGGACGGGCAGGAATCTTCTGTGAGAATGGGTACACATTAAAACCTTTGGTACACTTTCCTTCATTTTCTTCGCATTTGTAACCACTGGGACAACAATGCAGCCCATCAGCGCAACATACCGCCTGAAAAAGATGAAATATGACGAAATAGCAAGGATTAGCATCACCATGGATCGTGTTCAGGGGGAGGCTGGCCAGAGCCTGACATGTTTGTTGCGGGTGCATACATGTCTCGGGAAGTGTGAATCAACTGTAGATTTTAAAGCATAATCTTATGATGGACAAATTGGCATGATATAAGCTCACCCAGTTGAAAACCTTGACTATGCAGTGGGCATCAACACAACAGTCTATTTGACAAATAATCCATCCATAACTAAAGTGTAATTCACCCTAACTTCAACATGAGCAAAGTGCCAGGCCTGTGCATTACACGCCAAAAAGTCAACACAATGACTCCACAAACCACAAATTATACATGTTATACCAGTTGAGTGATCACAACCTTGGGATGTTTGCCATAGGTTGTTCAAAGGACCCTAACATCATTAGGTAACTGCAACATCCCCATGAATTATTTACCACCGACTTGTGCACATTTCCAAGCCTGGAACTTTGCCCATGTTGAAGCAAGGGTGAATCATACATTCAGCTTGGAAATGTGCACATTTCCAAGCTTGGTACTTTGCCCATGTTGAAGTAAGGATGAATACTTTGTACTTAAAGTAAGATTCGCCTTTTACTTCAATATGGGCAAAGTGCCAAGCTTGGAAATGCGGACAGCACTTTGCCCATGTTGAAGTAAGGGTGAATTATACTTTACATGCCATGCTACAGGCTTCCCACTGGAAACTAGTGAACTGATGTTCTGCACTGAATATCAATAGGAGCTGTCAGCGAGTTGACCACTAGGTGTCACTAGGGCCCAATTCAATGCATCTAGCGGACCCAGTCATTATCGATCGAGCAGCGATCATAATAGATTTCCTGTACATTTGGTCCGCTAAGACTGTGCTGCCATCTGTTAGCAATATGCGCGGCTGACTGC
>NMRB01000171.1:458685-490978 GCA_002633025.1 Notospermus geniculatus
ATCAGGGTTATGCTCCCGTCCATCTGTAGCAGGATGTATTTTATATTGCTCTATTGTGTCACTAATACATTGTTTTACCATATTTACATATTCTCCGTCGTGCAACAAGGAGTTATTAAACTTCCAAAAACCTTTACCTCTGGACTGTTTAATAAAATTAAGTTTGAGGGTTATCAACGAATGGTCAGTTCTATAGCCAGGAGAAATAGAGGCGTTTGATACAGTATCAGTTAACTCATCAGAGATTAGGAAAAAGTCCAACCGACTCATTTTTTTATTTGGTCCAAACCAGGTAAAGCGTCGTTTGTCAGGGTTCTTAATTCTCCAGATATCCATAAGGCCAAATGAAACTATTTTTTCATTTACTGTTTCCTGTTTCCTAGGCTACATCTTGTTGTGTTCCCTGGCATCATCTCCATATCATATTATCTGCTTACATGCCGCAGGTGACACAATCGCAATAACACGTTCAAATCAATAACGATGACTTGCTCTCCGGGAAGTGAGCGATACACATGCAATGCAGTCAACATTTCCCCGTCGGAAACGAAGGTTTCACTGGCGTTCTCGAGAAACTGGGTGATGGTAAATGCATTACAAATAATCAGAGCTTCTTTTGTGCACATTACTGTCATCGGTGTCATTGGGAATATCATCTCTCTCCTTGTGACAACACTCAAAGACAACAGAAAACATAGCACCTGCCTCTATATGGCAGCGTTATCAGTCGTCGATACAATGGTACTACTAACTCAGGGGATCAATCTCATACGGGAATTTGCCTTGTCTACGGAACAAAGTGTCAAGGCATCTGCCGTTTTGCTGCAGAAGTAAGTATACATACACCCTTATTCATAAGTAAATGCACAGCTAAAAGTACGTAATAACACCATTTTTTGTAGATCAACTTGAGTATATCGGGACGAGCTTTCGACACTACCGTGCCTTCATCAGGTCTGACAACAAAGATTAACAAACATCATTATAGCAAGCACAGTGGACAATACAAGTGATTAAATAATTGTAGAAAAAATAGAATGCTAAACATCTGGCAAGCATACCACTTCATCCTGAGTGTGGTGAGCTGGTGTAGTTACAGCAACAAAGAGTCCAAGGGATAAGCCGTGACTTGGAACAGGATAAGCTGACCATCAAAACAGAAAAATCTACTGGTAAATAAACTGTTATGATAATAAAACTGTTATGATAAAATAAACTGTTATGATGATTATCATAACAGTTTATTTACCAGTAGATTTTTCTGTTTTGATAAACTGTTATGATAATAAAACTGTTATGATAAAATAAACTGTTATGATGATTATCATAACAGTTTATTTACCAGTAGATTTTTCTGTTTTGATGGTCAGCTTATCCTGTTCCAAGTCTCGGCTTATCCCTTGGACTCTTTGTTGCTGTAACTACACCAGCTCACCACACTCAGGATGAAGTGGTATGCTTGCCAGATGTTTAGCATTCTAGTTTTTTCTACAATTATTTAATCACTTGTATTGTCCACTGTGCTTGCTATAATGATGTTTGTTAATCATTGTTGTCACACCTGATGAAGGCACGGTAGTGTCGAAAGCTCGTCCCAATATACTCAATTTGATCTACAAAAAATGGTGTAATTAGGCCTATGTACTTTTTCCTGATTTCAATCTTCTTGATCAACACGGCTACCTCGAAATTCTAAATGCACAGCTAATGATCTTGAGTACTTCCCAACATCGTCAGTCGAATTAACTTTTACTTTTTTACGACAGATATTTACGGACAAAGCTGCGTTTAGCTGACACGCGGAATGCGGATTGCGGAACGCGGAAGCGGAAAATGCAATGCATTTTCGCATACAACATATCTTTCCGCCAGGGTTTCCGCGTCCCTGTACCGCATTCCGCCTGTCAGCTAAACGCAGCCTTAAGCTCCGTTTACCTGTCAGCTAAACGCAGCCTTAAGCTCCGTTTAGCTGACACGCGGAATGCAGATTTGCGGAACTCGGAAGCGGAAAATGCAGTGCATTTCGCATACAACATATCGCTCCCGCCGGGGATTCCGCGGCCCTATACTGCATTCCGGATATCTGGTAAACGCAGCTTTGAGATCAAAAATATCATAAACTTGCACGAGTTGTATTTTTGAAATAATTTCTATACAAAAGTTAGATTTTCAATTGCATATTTTTTAAAACTGAAACCAACGTCAGTTTAAAGCTTTCCTGTTTCTTTTCTATACATACACGAAGAAATTTTCAGATTTTCGATCGGATCTTCGATATCATAATTAGGGAGTTTTCGCAAAGCCCCCCTCCTCCCCGAAACGCCAACGCCCGTTGTTCGTGGCGACGAAGACAGCAGTTAACAACAGCATATAGACGTTCGCGTCGGCGTTTGTATTTTGGTGGCTCGTTTTGTGGCTATTTGACCGAATATTTTCTGACTTGGTGTGATCAGGTGTCTGGAACTCAAGGCTTGCCCTGGAACATTTCGATTTAACATATTTGTCGTTTGTTCTTCTGGTACATTGACCCAGGTGAACACATGGTCCATGGACCATTTCACTGATTACTTCAACGATGAAAAAAATTTACAGGTTCTCATTGTACTCCTCCAACACATTTGGTATCGCATCAGGTCTTTTCCTGGCTATGATGAGTCTGGATCGGGCCACCGCAATCCAGTTTCCACTGAAGACAAAAATTCTCTGTACACCTTCGAATGCCAGGAAGATCATTGTTTGTGGGTTTCTTTTGCCAGCTGCGATAAACATAAATTTCTTCTTCACATATCGCATCGAACGTGACCCGCTAGCTGGCGGTTTGACGGAAGTGTTAGACTACCCTGATCCCGCTTGGGTGGAGACAGTTGTCGGTTGGTATTTGTTATTATTCGGTTCTGTCATCCCTTTTAGTATCATAATATCGTGCAACGTCATCATCATCGTCAACGTGCGGATTGCCGCTAAAAAGTGGCAAAGGATGGACACCAAAACTGCCTCAACAAATAATCGAGAAAATCACTTAACGAGAATATTAGTCCTTGTGTCGCTTGCATATCTAATTTTCTCAATCCCTCTTCGAGTGTCACCCGTGATATTCAAAATACCTCAGCTTCAAGAAATGTTCGATTTCTCTGACGATTACTGGAAAATGATGTATAATCTCGTGCGAACGATATTATTTTTGTTCTGGATCTTTAACTTTGCTATCAATTTCTTTCTCTATCTCGTCGGTGGCGGACAAAAGTTCAGGAATGACACCAAGAAGGTATTAACGTTTATCTGCCATTGTAACAGATCTGCGGCTGTTTGAAGACATCTCGAGATTACAACACTATACACGTACATCTAATACCAAAATTTTGGTATCATAATAGAAAGGTTCCAGCTCTCACTGCTTCGTTTGTTCACCTCTAAATCAATACCGAATTTAACAGCTCTTGCAGAAATGGTCGGTACGAGCAGAGAGCATGGTTAATTCGGGAAAAGGGAGATACTTCTCATATCAGAACGGAATTTCGACGTCATTTCTTCCTGACAACTATTTTTGACGAGTATGAGTCAGTACTCGTAATTCAGCAGTAAAGTACATGTAAATGCTGAACGCAGTTGCAGACATGTTGTGAATGGATTTATTTTTCCAATATTGTCCTTAACATCGGACATGCCGATACCATCAAGAAACAAGTCAGGGAAGTCAAGCGATGTCGTTGACGCCATTTTATGTGCTCCAGTTTCGTCATGAGAAAATGACGTACTTTTTACAGGAAAAATGAAAAAAAAACGTATGCTTTTATCGCTATCATATCACGTTGTTTTAAGAACATGTGTGACCCGATCTGCCAAACCTGGGCGCAAGTCGCAGGTGATCATCGTTGGTCATCAGTTTAACCAACTGTTGTCGCTGCGCTCCACTACTATTGTCAAACCGCAGAAAGGTACATTTCAGGTGTTGTGTTGCAAGGCCATTAACCCTCTCTCCGTTTGCGACTTGCGCCTGCTTTTGGTAGATCGGGTCACATGTAATGTCCAGGGACATTGTGGTCACCTCTGTGATAAGTCTCTTTGGTAAAGTAAAACTGTGATTCTCATGGTGAATGATGAAGAATCAATACAGATAAGGTAAAGCTGAATACACCAATTTTTATGATCTGATCAGTTCAGGTGTAAAGTTTTTCAGTGTTTCCGTGTGTCAGTGTTCCCCGTATTGTTCTGGAAACACTGGCAGATATATAGACATGTTTCTCTGTGTGTCCTCCATTGTCGAATCGCGGTTTATTCCGTCAGACAATCGCAGGGGAACACTCGCAGATGGGGAACGCTCGAAAACGTTACACCGGTACCAATCAATGACGTAAACTCTGTCGATGGCCGTCAGAAGGAGTATGATTTATGAATACAAGTCTAACTTGTGGGAGAAGTTAGTAGTATTTATAAACAAACTGCTTTCCGGTCTAGGTCACAGATGTCAAAAATTCTGTTTTTCACGACGGCCACCTGGCGGCCATATTTGAAGTTACAACTAAAATTTTAGCAGAAATGTAGATGATACTGGTTGGTATCATATTTCGCGGATGCGATGTTGCTAGGTGTCTTGGCGACTGTCCCCTCTTGGTGATGATTGGGGCCCTATCAACACTGGGAACGATGGGTGAGTTGGCCATTCTGGAGCAATGATGATTCCCGTTGCCATTTCGGTACAAAATAACGTTGTGGTTAAAGTTTACGTTTATCTCTGATTTCTAAACCTCCCTAATGACTTAGGGGATGCGTTCGTAGTGTTATATCATGCTTGGATAATGAATGGTTGGAACCAATGAGGGGTTCAGTGTGTGTTTCGAACACCCTATTCCTAGAATGTACATGTATGTATACATGCGATATTTTTCGATAGTTGTACTAGATGTTTGATGAGCGATAATATATGTGTGCCGGATCGATTTCTGGAGAGACACTTAGGCCTACACAACAGATGGACAAGATGCTCCCTCCTATTTCTGCCTGTTGAAGAGACCGGCAACGAAGTTGAATATAGGTCAATATAATACATCATGTACCTACATACCATTCATTCGAGATCCTCAGTGCTTCGGGTTTTCGGTCGGTTTCTTAGTTTCGGCTGGGCGATATTCGACATGCAAATGCATCAATTCGTTTTATCTTTTTGTCACTATCCTTCGGCAATCTCCATTCTTCTAGAATCTGTGTGCATGAGGTATGCCAATCTCTCCCGGGCGGCGGAATAGGGAACCAACGCGATAAGACTGGTGTCTTGTCCCATACACGGCCTGTGGTAAACCTAGGCTAGACTGGTACTCTGTCGAAACCTCCGCTGGCCAAATGGCCGCCATCCCTTTCATCAATAGAGAGGTTAAGATCCTGAACGCGAACGGCAAACATGAAACGCGAGTGACGTCAGTCGACAGGCACGTGACCAACCCAGTCGCGTTTGAACGCCTTTTCTTATACGGGAATTCCTCTTCCTAAATCTATTGTCCTGAAAGAGGTCCTGGGCTTAGGTAATCCGAATGAATAGCCGAGACAGATCTTCTTACGGAGGTCTTGGCTGTGAACCCCACATTCAAGGAATCGACCCAATTGGCATGATGCAATGTTTGTAGAGGGGCCAGTTCGGTCACACTCAATTATGCCAGAGACACTAGCCCTGGTTACACAACATAACCCCTGGTTACACTTACATAGAAATCCCCGGGCTTTTTGAGCCCGTGTCAAGCCCGGGCCTCAAAAACACCCGTCTGAGACCCGGCGAGCGTCTACACTAAAATCTAGCTGAACTTAATTACTACGCCCAGCGATAGGGTCTCTACTGGCACGACTCTTCACGAGGAGGAGTCGCCAAATTGCAGTGCTGGTTGGCTTGCCGTTGCCAGTGGTTACCTTGACATTGTCAGTTTTTTTGTAATCTTGTGATAAACAACAAAATAAGGCAGATAAAATAAAGGTTTATATCCCTTGGCACCTTATTTTACATACAAAGTACAATACAGTGAAAAATAGACAAATACAAGGTATATCACAAGATTACGAATAATTTATTTTAGTTTTACATTCTGCCGGCAGAGGCCACCAGGGGAAGTACATGTAGTGCATATTTGTCCTGAAGAAAACCCCTTCCAAACGGGGCCACCGAAAAGGCTGCAAAGTTATCAATTCTTTTCAAAAGTTGTCTATTACAAAAGTTCGTACTTTAAAGCTGAACTTAATAGATATAAACCCCAAGCGGCAGAGGTAGAAATTACGAACAGCCAGAAGGCACTTACAAACTACCTCTGAAAACGATACACCCTCTCGGACGGTCACAGTTGGTTTCACTTGCCACCACGCTCTTGATGAGGAAAGATCTCAGCACAGCTGCCAAATGAGAAAAAACGAAAAATAATCTGTGATGGTACCGAGATTCGAACCCACAACCTTCTGACCGATTCGCCAACCTCTTTCTGAACGCGCCACGAAGACTGCTTGCATACAACGACGCCGATCTACAATAAGGCGCTTTGGTTTTGAAGATCTCCATGAGGAAATAAGCGATCGGAATGGTCGTCATGCAAGCAAGCAGTCTTCGTGGCGCGTACAGAAAGAGTTTGGCGAATCGATCTGAGGGTTGTGGGTTCGAATCTCGGTGCCATCACGGATTATTTTTCGTTTTTCTTATTTGGCAGCTGTGCAGAGATCTTTACTGTTCAACAGCGTGGTGGCGAGTGAAACCAACTGCGACCGTCCGAGAGGGTGTATTGTTTTCAGAGGTAGTTTGGAAGTGCCTTGTGGCTGTTCGTAATTTCTACCTCTGCCGCTTGGGGTTTATATCTATTAAGTTCAGCTTTAATGTTCCCGCTGATACATACAGTGGACAATTGAAACTTATGATTTGACCAAAATTTGACTGATCTTTTCATCCCACATTGGGTCGTTTCTCAACCTGGTTCTATAGGGGGTGTTCTTCTTGCTTGATAAGACCGTGGTTAGCCTGTTTTTCGTCCCGAACGGTAACTATTTTAGTCATCTATGAAGCGTCAACACATGACTAAGATACCGGTAAATAACTTGGAGGGGGAGAACACTTTGAAAGGAATTCAAAAAGACAATTTTGCTTACTACTTTCGTAGTTGGTGCAATTGTGTATCCGGAAATAGATTATGCCTGTGCATGCACGGGCCTAGGCATATATGTATTGCCTATTATGTATTGTAATCCCTAGGCCTAGCTAGTTTGTGCATCTATCCTGCAGGCAGTTTGATTATGAAATTTGTGTGGCGGTCTAGGAAAACCCGTCGGAAGTCACTGAGTGATCAACAAAAGGGTTGTTAGATTGCCTGTGCATTGATCTGCTACTGTTCGCCTGTCAGGGTATTGAACCTCTTCTCGACCACCCTGGATTTTACCTGATTCGCACCAATTCCACTGCACTCTGGAGCCACCCATCCAAACGTGACGGGTTTCCCCCTCTTGAGACGAGGTTATCACATCATTTATCCACAAAGTGCCCGAATTACATGTATACACATGTTACGTCAGGGCTTGAAAAATTTGCTGGAGCCTTGGTGTCTGGCATGCCTGGCCGGGCACCCTGCTTTTGGTCACTTTTCTTGGCGCCCAGGAGTCACAGGTCCTGGCTACATCCCCCTTCAAACCTTAAACTGGCTCAGATTCATAGATGATGTTTCCTCCGTGTGGACTCATGGACGTGAAAAGACTTGGAAGATTTTGTTGACTGGCACAATAAGTTCCACCCAACCATCAGGTTCACCTGGGATGGATCCCCATCGTCCAGAACTTTTTGGATGTGACTTTCAAACTCCGGGACTCAAGGCTACTGACCTCTATGTAAAACCCACGGACACTCACCAATAGCCTACCTCCACCAAGCATCGTGTCACCTTGGCCATGTTAAACGTGCCATTCCCTTTTCCCAAGCCCTCCGTATCCTGTCCATCTGCTCAGAACGGTCAGCTGCTTTGAACACCTACAGAACTTGGTTGGTTTTCTCACAGACAGGGGCCATTACAGACAGAAGGTTGCAAAGGAGGTAGACAAGCCGGGTGGCGACAGGGTTCGCTATGTCGAATAAGCATAGTTGGAGAGAAGGCAGGAATTAAGGAAATGTGGCGGAGTGATGACTGTATGACTGGATAGGCCCAATACATGTTTTACATGCATTCCCATGCGAAATAAAACGCAAGATCATTTAAATACACGATGAAAAAACCCGGAAAGGTAAAAGAAGAAACAAAAAACAAATATATAAGTCAAGGCAAAGAAAATTTACACGCTCCGCCGCGTATCGAACCCGAGACCTTCTGTTTTATGGGCAGGATGCTTTGCCACTCGGCCATGGCGACAATGCACTCTGCGTGGCGCTGATATGCATGGATGTATTGTTTGGATAATGTCAGGCGGCGCTGGAAATTTCCTGTGTTCAAATTTCGGCAAAAGATGCGCCCCAACCTCCCCAACGTCAATGTAGATAATGTATCAAAAGAAGAAACACTTTTTGTAGCAAAGACTGACGAAAACATTGCGATTGCCAATAAAGTACCGGTACATTACGAACTACATCGCGCATGCATACTAGCCTAAGAAATAGTTCCTCCGCGATGATCAGGTCACGGAATCGCAAGGATAATGGCTTCTCAACTCCTGACGGGTAACTGCTTTAAAATCGTGTCTAATCGTGCGCATTACATAAAATAGCTCCCAATAGCTATTGACAAATTTGTCCATGTACATATTTACATTTTTAGTACAGTTTACAAAGGTTTTAAACACCACTTTATCTACCGCCCAGAACCCCGTCTGACCTCCCCAAGAAAATGTCTAAAAATAGATTTTGAAATCGCCGAAATTTGTACCTTTCCTGACGTTTGTTCGTACTGCCCAACCAATCAGGTCGACAGCTAATTGTCGGCTATCACCAGACGAAATATGACGTTAAAACACCACAAAATAAGGCCGTAAACGTCAAGTAAAGCTTGATTACGTCATACAAATGCCTTGGAAAACTGGTGTAAAAATAGGGGTCCATATGGCCGCATCTAGCGCTCCAAGCGGCTCCATAGCGAGCCAAAAAGGGCGATCCAACGTTTTGACCACCAGCCCCCCCCCCCACGACGACGGAAACCAACACCCAGGATGGGAATAGCCTGGTTCCCTGGCAACCGTCTAGATGGCGCTGCGTAGACGGTGGCCAGGCAGTAGCCGCGAGTTTTACCAGGAATTCCTGGGAAAGGGTATTCATAGCGCCAATTAATCCGACAAATGAAAAGGACGAATTTGGGAATAATGATAGAGAAAAAATAAGGATTTAGCTAATTCATACTTGATACATGCAACACTGGTAAAAAGAACGAGCATTTATGAGTTTGAAGTATTTTTTTACTTGGTCGTATCGATTACTCAGAATGGTAGGCTGGCTTTGCCTACTGCCCAAAATATGTCATCCCCGTTGTAATGACGTCACATTTTCATCATGCTCAACGGCTACTGCCTGGCCTCCGTCTACGCAACGCCATCTGGACGGTGGCCAGGGCACCAGGCTAGGATAGGAATAGAGGCAGGGCTGATGATGGTGGCCGCCATGCTAACCAGAGTGTCAATGGGAGTAGGGTCCAAGACAACCAGCAGTCCTCCAAAAACCGCAATATCCCCTTAGTCCTCACTTATCACTCTGGACTGCCAGACATCTCTGCGATCACACGCCGTTTCCTACCAATTCTCCATTTGAACCCCTCAATGAAGAAATGCTGCCCAGAGTCACCCTCATTGCATTCCAGAGGCCTAAAAACCTCCGTGATGTGCTTGTGAGAGCCAAGGTCCGTACCCCGGACATTCAATAGGCCTACTTGTGACCCATGCTCACGGAAAGGACCTAAGAGGGGTCTGAAATGTGAACTGTGCATCCCTCACCCACCCAGTCCCACATCACTAGCTACTCCACGGAAAGGTCCCATCAACTTCTATTCACCTTATCCTGACGCCATACTCATTTGCCTCTTATTATTTTGCCCTTCATCTCATGTCATTTTTACATTCCAAATATGTTATCTTCTTTTCACAAATTTACCCATGCCATAATTTATAAACCTCTTTTCTTTCAGCCTAATTAGGCTGAAAGAAAAGAGGTTTATAAATTAGTGTAATGCTTACGTACACTCCGTTTGCTGTCAGGTCTAGCAACCAGTTTATGGGGCTCGGACCTTATTCATCCTTAATTGTCCTGTTTGTACAGGATTCTTCAGATCTACATGTACATCTGGGATTCAGCTCAGTCTTTTCTGCTCTCTCCAACTGAAAAGTGCCTGAGGAAGACCCCGGTTGGGGTCGAAAATTCGCAAGATTCAGGAAGTTGACTTCTTGATATTTATTATTTATTTCAACCTGATTATACAATTTTATGACCGATGGGTCAGATATAATACATTTTTGTATTCGGCAAAGCAATATGGGGCCCAAAATGGTGTCATGTGATTCTGGCATTATGGATGGAAGGAAATAATTTCTCCATTTTGATCCTCATATTGTGCAAGAATATTGCACGTGGATAGACCACGTTAGAAAAGGAAGTACATGTAGGAGCACGGTATGCGATCTCTTTCCGGTATTTTGACTGACGACGTAGAGGGAGCCTCCTAGCGGCGGCAATATTAAAATTAAAATTTAAATTAGGTTTATTGACATAAAAACCTTTATGGTTTACTGCACAGTAAATATAGAAGTACACGTATATTAAAGGAAAAGAAGGTGCGAATGAGTGTGCAATTTGGTGCAGTTATGTACAGTTGTGGACCAGAATATACTATACAAGAGGAACAACAAAAAACCATAACAAAATGTACGTAGTACATCGGGTTCATTAGCCGACAACGTATAGTTAGTCCGTGGGGTTGGAGAGTGGCGCGCATGGCGATGGTGGCGCCGGCTGTTGAGAAAAAGTGGCAATACGAGCTCTTTTAATGTCCGAGTTTTCTCCACAGGGACTTGACGCGTACGGGTTATCATGTTTTCAGTGAATATTGATGGATATAGCACCCCACGAACAATACCCCGTATACACAACATATACACATATAAAAAAAGAAAAGAGACCTAACTTCATGGCTGGGCTGCTTACGACTTTTTCACTTCGAATCGCACTCACGGCTAAATTATTCGGCCGATTTTCATCAGAGTACCATTAATCGACTCCCAAGACATTTCTCTTTCAGATGGTACATCAATTTTTATCCAAAACGTGTTGTAACCACACAAAAACTCGGTGGTTTGACGAAAAATACCCCCCAAAATCGCAATTACAAGGCAAACTGCACGCCGTTTTCGGGTGCTTGCAAGAAAGTAAGTGACAAACAGACGGCCGATCAGCACATTCTATATACCAATGGATAGCTAGCTAGCAACGTGCACTAAACCACTGACCTGGTGTCAGAAAAATTAATCAAAATATTAAGATTTTATTTGAGGCATTTGTCCAACTTTCTTACAAAACTAAAAACAGAATATCTAATTACTCCATGGCTGACACAAATTACATGTATATCTGTTTTGGGGCTTGGACTCTTTTCATTCCCTAATTGCTGACCCGTCCTGTTTGGGTTGGTTACTTCAGATCTACATTTTGGTTTCAGCTCAGTCTTTTCTAGAGTTTCAGATTGTAAAGTTCCAGCCTGAAGAAGACCCTGGTTGGGGTCGAAAATTTGCTAAATTCTGGAAGTTGACTTCCTATTTATTATTATATCTGTTTACAAAGGCTATACAAGTGTGTTTCTGGTTATAACACCCAGTGATCATGAACAGGGGGCGGTGGATTAGTGTTGGTTGGGGATCATGTTGGAAGTGGGGAGTATGGACCTCTCCTCACACGCGACAGCTGTACTATAGCTGTCGAGTGTGAGGAGAGGTGTCTACGTGTTTAGCCATATACATGTACCAGCCTGATGGTGACAGGGTTCTCTAAGTGACGTTTTGTGGTGTCAGATCATACCGCGAGAGTGGAGTTGCTGCGGTTTTGGGAAGGGGAAAGAAAAATAATAGCGGGGCAAGACTACCAAAGCACGGCGCACACGAGCGATTTTTTGAGCGATTTTGTAGGCGACTAGCCTTGCGACTACAGGAGCGACTGAACATATTTTTAGTTTTTTTAGTTTTTTTGACTCGTTTGCGACAAATGCTTCACTTGGAGATCAGTGATGTCGCGGATGACATAACTGATCGACCTCAAAGGTAATTATCGCATGCGACCTAGTAGTCGCATCGGTAGTCGCCCCATTTTAGTCGCTCGTGTGCGCCATGCTTTACAAACACTGAAAACGTAGGTGGAAGAAAAAATGGGGAGAAAAAATTCTTCCTCCAACTGGACTCGAACCCACGGATGTCGGAAACTATTTATTACCTATGCTCTAACCAATGGGCTACCGAGCTCGCCCCGACAACAGGGA
Source organism: Notospermus geniculatus (assembly GCA_002633025.1). Taxonomy (NCBI): domain Eukaryota; kingdom Metazoa; phylum Nemertea; class Pilidiophora; order Heteronemertea; family Lineidae; genus Notospermus; species Notospermus geniculatus. The sequence continues at coordinate 471,129 of NMRB01000171.1, forward strand.
CTATTTAGTGATACAAATGAGGCGATGGCCTAATTCACAATTTAATCGGCTTAAGGAATAGATTGGGCGGAACTAAGTAGGTAACGATTTTTTTCACATTGGTGCATAGAGTGAGCATTCAGTGCCCGTTTTCCATTCATATTATAATAAGCACTATGATTGACAGGTGGCGGCGGGTAACACGTCACGAGAGGCCACGTGGGTGTCTACATAGGGGGCGCGCTGATCTCCTGTCATGCCTGGCGCAATTGTCGTGGTTGTTTTTACGATCAGGAGTACTGAAATATAGCTTTCGTCGGCTGGAAGGAATGGATGATGTATACGGTAATAAACTCAGTTGTTATTGCATTCAGAAGTGCTCGCGCTAAGCGCTTATTAATGCTCATGACAATGTCCTAATCACGTTTTGACAAAAGGCTTATGTGCCACCATTCAATTCTTATGCGCCACCATTCAACTCTTATGCTCTTTACGTGGTTGGGAATGCGCTTCTTGTGCCTTAACTGTTTCCTCACAATTCCCTAATGCGCGTTTTGACAAAAGGCTTATGCGCCACTATTAAATTCTTATGCTCTTTACTTGCTTCGGTGACAAATGGATATGCGCTCAATCATTCATCCTTGTGCGGTAGTCTCGCGCGGCCAGACCCTCGGTCTACCAACCGAGGGTTTGGCCACAACGTCTGACACTTTTGTGATGCTGCTTTGCGCACGACTGCCCCGTCAATGGCGAGATCATTCCCGCCCAACGGCATCGGTCTTCGGAATAGGAGCAGTCAGCCGCGCATATTGCCGACAAAAATGGCAGCCAAGTTCTAGCGGGTCAATGTAGGCCTACAAGATATCTAGGTGATTGCTTCACGTTCGATAGTGACTGTGTCCGCTATAGATGTAGTGACCACCTATCGGTCAACTCGCTGCCAGCTCCTATCGCCTATTGCAATCAGCCCAGCAGGTGGTCGCTGTCGCACCGAGCTCAATACAAAGCAATAATGTCCCGCCCGCATATCTTGGAATGAGGTTATAAGCCTATTAATCGGGCAGCTAATCGTTCTGTGCACTGAATGGTGTCGCCTGCCCACTAATACCAGGCAGCCAATCGTACGCCTTCCCGTAAAAGGGGCTGGTCTAAAGGGCATGAGCACAGGCAGAGCACTCTAGTGAAAAAAACCTAATGATTTTTGACATGCCCTCGTTATTTCTTAAACAACGTTCAGCTCCATTGTAATCTACCTTACTAGGCAAGCATTACATGTAGGCCTACATGAATAAGCCGTCTGACTTAGGCCTGCTTTCCATTGGCGCGTTTGCGTGCGCGGAAACGCTCGAAAGCATTGTTTGTTTCCGCGTCGTTGGTCACAGCGCGGAAAAGAATGCTTTTGAGCGTTTCCGCGCACGGAATCGCTCCAATGGAAAGCAGGCCTAAGGCTAAGAATCCATTCACGCGATTTTCTTGCCGCAGACGCTCGAAAGCATTGTTTGTTTCCGCCGCGTTGGTCGTGGACAAAGGACGCGACATCGCGCGGCACGAAAATCGCGTGAATGGATTCTTAGCCTTATGCGAACCACAGATTGCACAGACTCTAGAAATTACAGCAAAAGACCCAACTGTTGCCAAAGGCGTGCTTTCTATTGTACTGGTAGCGGTAGCACCGTCCACCACCAGGGCTGGTTTAGGCTTCTTAACGTCCAAGCTAACCATCTGGCTTTCCTGTTCGAAGCGTTCAACTTGTCTCTTAAATGCGTCTAAGAACGTTTTCAAGACGAAACTCTCACCCCTGTCGATATCTGCTATGTTTCCTCTGATACGATTACGTAACTTTTCCTCAAGTATCGGAACAACTATAGCTGCACACAAGTTCACCTCCACCTTGAGTGTCTCGAGACTGCGCAAATCGGTCATAACCTTATTGTAGAAGCTCCTTAGACTTGATCCCGTCAGTTGCGGTTTAGGTAGCAGGTGGACAAGTCTCAATACGTGCGCTCAAACTATGTTTCGGTTTTTGCCGAAGTTGTCCAATAACGTATCCTTCAGAATCTTGTAATTCGCAGAAGATGGCAATATGGACTTCACTGCATTAAGAGCTTCATCCTCTAGCAGGCCATACAAATAGTCAAATTTGCTAACGTCAGACAAACTTGGGTGTCCATCAATTTCAACCTGAAAACGTTCCCAGAACGCCAGCCATTCCGTCAGAGTTCCATCAAACTTTGGCAACGTAAGTTTCAGTAGTTTGGCACACATTCCTTTGTTTTCGGCGCCGTGGGCACTTCAGCGACAGTTTTACCGTGTTTTGTCACAAAGTCCTGAGCGTGGGTAATTTTCAAACGGTTTTTAATGCGAAGGTCGAACGAAGTGTCCGCATCCTTTGCTGCTGCATCCTCATCGAGGTCCACCAATAAGCGTTCGATTTCGGCATCGAGTTCAAAAAGACTCTTCATGGTGGTATCCATATCCACAAGTACTGCCTTCACCTGCTGTACCTCAGCTGTTGTAGGAGTCACCTTGGCCAGTAAAGGTTCGTTTTTGTTGGAACACCTTGTAAAATGACTACGTAATCTTGTCCTTTCAGCCTTCTTCAGCTTCAAATCTTCCTCAGGAGTTCCAATACTGTTCACAAAGTCACGGCACCAATTTGGAAATTTCTAGAAAGCTGGACTCGGGGTGGTAGAAACCAAGTGGACTGTACAAGTGCTAGTGCAAGAATGATTTTATTACATGTAGGAAGATCAACAACACACAGCTCACAATAACATTCCATAAACATGGTTCAATGGCTTAGAGGACAAAGGAAAGTATGGGGTATTGAATTGAATAGAGTTTAGTCCCCATACAGGGTATTTCCTAAAGAAGGTATAATCGAAACGGATGACGGATGCAGCCTCGAAACGGATGACAGACCTGGACCACATCCTGGAGGATGGGAGTTTCAAAATCAAACAGTGGTATTGTTCTGCGCCGAAGGAACCGAAGGAAATTGATTGCGATGGTCAAGGTGCACCTTCCAGCGCTGATCTCCACGGTCAGGACAGTTTAAAGGCCCTTGGAGTTTCCTGGGAACCAGCAGCTGATGTCATTACCTTTAAGGTGAAGGATCAAGAGATGATGAAGTTCACCAGACGATCAGTTCTGTCGAGAATGTCGACTCTGTTTGATCCATTGGGACTTGTAACCCCAGTCACCATCAGAGCCAGAGTGGCCAGGCAGACCATTTGGAAACTTGAGGGAGTTGGATGGGATGCTGATCTCCCCCCCTGATCATGTGAGACTATGGACCAAGCTGTTTGAGGACTTCAAGGAACTGGAAACTATTCGCCTGCCTCGCTGTGTTAAACCAGCGGATGCATTTGGGATGCCGGAGTTGCATGTTTTCGCCGATGCCAGCCTGACAGCTTACGGAGCTGTGGCCTACATGCTTTGGAATTCTGCATCAGGACCGTGTGTCCGTCTCTTCGCTGCAAAGGCTCGCGTCGCACCACTTCGTCAAGCTACAATCCCCCGATTGGAATTAATGGCCGCACTCATTGCATCTCGCCTGGCAAAGACGATCCACACCGAACTTCGCGACAAACCTGAGGTACATTTGTGGACAGACTCGCGAATCGTCTTGCACTGGTTGCATTCAGATTCCACCGGTCTGAAGGCTTTTGTGGGCGTGCGCGTAGCAGAGATCCAGTCGACTTGGAGGGCTGACCGGTGGAAACACGTCCCGACTGGGTTGAACCCAGCTGATGACCTGAGCAGAGGACTGACAGTCCAAGAGATGAATGGTAGATGGTCGGAAGGACCCACATTTTTGCGAAGTCCAAAGGAGGATTGGCCACCCCAGCCAGAGTTGGACCCACCGGCCGTGGACGACGAACGAAAGAAACCGAAGCCAGTCTGCGCCGTTGTCAAGGTTGAACCACCTATCGACTTCAAGAACTTCTCAAATTGGGGAAGACTTCTCCGCGTCACTGCGCATTGCCTTCGTTTCATCAACAACTTGAAGTGTAGGGTACAGAAACGGACTGGGATGGTGAGTGGTGCCTTGGAGCCGGACGAAATTGAAAGGGCTAGAAAGTACTGGATTAGGACAGCTCAGCGAGGACTTGCGGACTGGGAGAAGGAACATGCAGTGTTGAACCCGTTTGTGGAGGATGGGATAATCCGAGTTGGTGGAAGACTGAAGCACGCACCCCTTTCCTATGATGAGAAGCACCCCGTTCTTCTCCCTGGATCCAACCACATCTCCGAGCTCATAATGAGGGACAAGCATGAGAGGGCATTCCACCCTGGATGCGAGCGGACGCTTTGCGATTGCAGGCGGGACTATTGGATCCTGAAGGGACGGAAGTTGGCGAAGCGCATCGTCCGTGATTGTGTGATTTGTAGATTCCTGCGACGTCTTCCTCACACTACCTTGATGGGCGACCTCCCTGAAAAGCGCCTGAGAGTCTTCGCACCTCCATTTTCCGTCACTTGAGTCGATCGCCTTGGGCCATTCCTTCTGAAGTATGGTAGAAACAAGACGACGAAGGCCTGGGGTGCGATATTTACATGCGCCACTGTCCGTGCTATACACCTGGAAATAGTGGATGGTGCCTCCAAGCCTGCTTTCTTACACGCCATCAGAAGATTCGCTGCTCATCACGGATGGCCGCTGACGATGATATCGGACAATGGTTCCAATTTTATAGGAGCAGAGAAGGAGCTCAAGAAGTTGTTTGCCGAAGGACGCGGACAACTGGAGGATTTTGCAGTCCAACACAAGATGAAGTGGAAGTTCATCACTCCGTATAGCCCACACCAAGGTGGTTTCTATGAAAGTTTGATAAGGCAGTTGAAAGCTGCCCTCAAGATTGTTGTTGGTCGTCACAACCTCTCGTGGAATGAGATGTCGACCGCCTTCTGTGAAGTGGAGAGTTTGCTCAACTCTCGTCCGATCGGATATTCTTCAAATGATCCCAACGACCTCAGACCGCTCACTCCGAATCATTTTATGATAGGGCGTGCAACGGTAGATGTCCCACATGGTCAATTTGTGGAAACCAGGAATTTGAACAAGAGGTTTGAATTTGTTCAGGGTCTGGTGACACGGTTCTGGGAGAGATTTATTCGGGACTACTTGCCCACTCTGACGCGCAGAACAAAATGGCAGCAGGCAACGCGCCAAATGGCAATCGGTGATGTTGTTCTGTTGGTTGATCATAGCGCTGCTCGAGGAAAATGGGAAATAGCTCGCGTGACGAATGTTTACCCCGGAGAGGATGGCATTGTCCGCAATGTCCAAGTTCGACTGAAGACAGGCGATCTTCGAAATCGTAGTGTGCAGAAATGTTCTCTCATTCTCGAAACCGACGAATCGGTTGGTGTCAATAACCGTTGCGCTCAACCGTTGGCCCCGGGAGGGTTGGTTTGAATCCCGCAGGACACATGCCAAAACGGTCTTTGACGTTCCGCGGTTCCGGTGCGCTGCGTCCTCACAGGCTCTCCGACGATAACAACGACCGCGTGCAGACGACATTTTGCATTTTTTGTGAAGCGAATTGAGAGAGATGTTCTCCTCTTTTCTGGGCAAATTGCCACATGCTCAATTTTCGTTTTATGCATAGAAATGCCACAGTGGAGGACAATCTCCAGGTGAGCTAGGAGAGAATCGAAATATGAGAAAATCATAAGAGTTGTATGAGAAATTAAGAGTTTAACTCAGCGGGCCTACTCGCACGTGTCCGTGGGTGTGGCTCATTCGCGCCAGTCGAAACTGCTCTGTTTCAAGCTCCTATTTTACTTTCTCCGAGGTTTTGGGCGAATTTATGTTGTCATGTTGTTTCTCAAGAAACTTGTGTCGTAACATGTGTAGGTCGTGTTTGTGATTTAGGCCTATTTTGTTCAGTTTAGGCCTACTGTTGTAGGTGACGTCGTTGCTAGGCCTAGCTGCGTGTATCGATTATTTATGTACATGTAGGCCAATGCATTTGGGTGTGTCTTCAACCCGCGTTAATTGAGTTCACTTCCTATAGGTGGCAGCTCTGTTCACACGTGTTCAATTTATTACGAATTTGAGGACTGTAGCTGTGTTTCTCTTTTATGTGAAGTTTAGATTTGACTTTCATAAGGAGTTTAGACTTTGGATTTTTCTCTAGGCCCAGATGGCATGGATGGTGTAGGCCTGTCATATCTTCGGTTGTGATGTGTTTTTTACGACTTGAAATCAAGACTTATATGTTTGTATTTGTCACTTTTTTCAGAATGCCATGTCATGTTATGCTGTTGAACAATTAAAGATTCATTCGAGACACTCCACTGGTGGCCGTTAGTTACTCGTCTTCCTGCGTACGCCAATATCAGACTTGATATTTTTTCCGTCACGCTTTTATCTGATTCCATAACTCGGCTCCTTTAACACCTAGAGCAACAGAAACAAGTTCTACCCTTAGGTTTTCATACCCTCGGAATCGAATGGACTGATTACTTTTGATGTGAGATGTTGGGGTCATGATGATATCGATATCACAAATTTGATATTTTGAGACAACTTGCCATATTGTCAACTGAGCAACATGAAACAAGTCTTAGTTCTTGCCTGCTTTATCGAAGGACATGACTGTGTTAAAATTCTCAGCCTCACGTGTCTGGGTGATCGAAATATCATAAGATTTTGATATATCAAACTTGATAATGTGAAATATCTCTGCCTGTGGTAGAGATAGAGGCATGATATCAGCCATACTTAGGTTACTGATGGTGCCCATTTCGATTATGCAATGACCTTGACGATCAGCGGTCAAGGTCAAGGTCAAACTTGATAATTTGAAATATCTCTGCCTGATAGAGGCATGATATCACCCATACTTAGGTTATCGATGATGCCCATTTTGATTATGCAACGGCCTTGATGATCAGAGGTCAAGGTCAAGGTCAAACTTTATAATTTGAAATATTTCTGCCTGTGGTACAGTTAGGGTATTTTCTGTACCTTTTTACCTTGTACCTTTATTACCTAGTACCTTCTTTTACCCAGTACCGGTACCTTTTTTACCTGTACTTTTTACCTAGTACCTTTATTACCTAGTACCTTTTTACCGGTACCTTTTCTACGGTACGTTTTTATCTGACCTCTATCAACGTGCCTTGATCTCTGTCAATGTACCATTCATGTACCGGTAGAAGCACCTGTACATCGGGAACCACACGACATTTACAATGTCATCTTGTTGTTCACTGGTTTGCGACAAATGCTTCATTGAAAGATCAGTGATGTCGCGGATGACATTACTGATCGACCTCAAAGGTAATTATCGCATGCGACGTAGTAGTCGCATCTGCAGTCGCCCCCATTTTAGTCGCCCGTGTGCGCCATGCTTAAAGCGGCAGCGGCTGCTGGATCCAGGTAGTCGCCAACCGTTGCCAGAAGCGCCACTGCCGGTAGTTGCTTCCAGTCGCAAGGAAGTCGCTTCTATACGCCAGCCTTTACACACCGAATACCTTAGGAGGCCTCAGACACGAACTGCGTTCTCCTGAATTGAAAGGAAACATGAAATCGTTGATATTTTATCGATCGATTTACGATGTTGCATTTTCAAGGATTTCGTAATGTGTTATATTTAACTCTTAACGCAGTTACATGTAAAGTGTAATGTACCACCTTTTAAGGTGCATTAAACACCTCAGTATGGTCTGTCAAGTGTACCAACATTAAAGCATTATACACCTCAGTATGGTCTGTCAAGTGTACCAACATTTGCTATTTAATTTTACTGAAGAAGATGACAACTTCACTGATCGTACATGTCTGAGTTATTCGATCGGATGTCATATTACATGTACATGTACAGGCCACGTGTGACAGGGGTCAACGTCCTAGGGATATATGTCCGGATGGCCTTGTTAAAAATGGTCAGGGTCAGTGACATAATCGTTCACGAAGGAAAACTGCGGGCTGACCGGGCAGTACAATAGGCCCGGACTTTGCTTCCAGGGGGACTATGATCCCTGTCACACCGGCCCTGAGCACCATGACAAATATTCCATCCAACACATTTGAAGGTGTTGGTCGGTCAGCACTAACTGTTTATTATGGTTTCCGATCTCAAGATCGGAAACCATATAGTGTTTGGTCGTGGTGTCTGTGTGTGTGTGTGTGTGTGTGTGTGTGCGTGTGTGTGTCTGTCTGTCTGTCTGTCTGTTCAGTCTGGCACACCTGTAACTTTGTTCCTGCAAGAGCTACAGACCTGGAAATGTGACCTACCCCCAGGTTTCATGACCTGATCTACAAGATGGAATGAAAATTTCCAGTCTCCGATACCTGGTTCATGGTGAAATTGACATATCAAAAGTTGAGATTTTGTCTGTCACACTTTTGTTTCTTGAATAACTTGTATCCGCCGCCAGGTAGAGCACTAGCAACAAGTTCCTTCCCTATGTTTATGGCCCTTGGCAAGATACTGGCATCAACAAATTTATTCTCCAGTGTCAGCATCATAATGATATTGATATATCAAATTTGATATTTTGACATATCGGGATATCTGTCACAGTAAGTGACTTGAAACTGGTATCACAACATCATTGCTCATCCACGGATGTTATTGCAACTGGAATTTTCAGTTTGCACCTGCTCGGTCGCATGATATTTGCTGATATCGTGGTGAGATTTGATATTCAGATTTGATAACATGACATAAGTCAGAATCTGGTGATGGTAGAGTCCTAAAACCTTCACCTACACCTAGGTTATCAAGGATGAGCTTTCAGATTACACAATGACCTTGAAGGTCAGAGGTCAAGGTCAAGGTCAAACAGTTCTAAAGTGCAAATCTACTCAGAATTTCAGGGGAAAACTAATTAGAAGCCTGCATTAACCATCCCCTATTTGTTTAATCAAGGATCCCTGTTCCAGTTACGCAATACTTCTCAAGGTCAGAGGTCAAGGTCACAGATAACTAGCTCTAGGGTAGTAAACTTATCATCGGAAACCATAGACATCGCTCCGATGTCCTTTTCTTGTTGTGTACAGTTACATTTTCATTTTTTTTAAAAATCAACATCAGGAAGATCGCATTGTATTGGATAATCCAAACATATTTCTAAAATACTATGGTATAAATGTGATTTCTTTGACGTTCTGTGTCTGCCAAGATAATAGAGAGCTTGAGAACCGGCTACTTATCCCTAAACCGAAACGTATACGTACCCCGATACGGTTGCGTTCTCGCGGATCCTCAATTCTTTTGAGAAGGCACACACTGTTAAAAATATCTGTAAATTTACAGCAGAATTATCACTGCAAGGTTGCAGTAAAATTCATTTCACTGCAAACTGCTGTTTTTTTCACTGGAATTTAACTGCAAGATTACAGTTTCTCAGTTTTAAAGACAGCATTTGTTGTAGAATTATACAATTTTGCTGTCAAAATACAGTAAACGGATGGTGTCAAAATACAGAAAAGTGCTGTGTTACTCTGCTGCCAACAAAGTGTTGTCAGCATTTTTAACAGTGCAACGTATACGGATTCGGGATACGTAACCTTGATAAAAGACGATCACTGATTGGGCTGAATGCAGGGATCCACCAACGGCCGGGATTCTTACAGCGGATAAAAACGCAGTCTCCTATTAGCAGAGGTCAGACGGTTTCACCTTACTGACTCTGCCACCAGGTCCGGAATATTTCTGCGGAGGATACACTCCTTGCGCAGTGTCTTCTCACTCATACCTGTCGTTCATACACACTGCTTACAATGGCCAGATTCCCGCCGATTTACCGCATGATGGCAGCACTAGTCAGCGGCCAAACAGCGCCGGCGTTGCTCGGTGCTTCGGCCTGTTTACAACATCAATCAATATAGAAACATAATAATCTCATATAGAGAGCCGTTATCCACTTCTTTAGCGATGTTTCAAAACAATAAAGGCACGAACGAAACACTGAAAAGTGCAAAGTGGCATTGCATGCTGGACACGGGGGGAGGGGCATCCATTGCTGTTGTAGACTAGTCGTGCTGCGTCGTAATGCAACAGTCCCATATAAAATGTTTTACGACGAGTGACCAGTCTGCCACGGTTGTCATGGACGCTGACAGTGAACCAATCAGAAAATGTTTCAAGCATTCCGTTAGTTACGCTAAACGCCCTCTAGTGGTAAATCGGCGGGGATCTGGCTATTGTAAGCAGTGTCTATGAACGACAGGTGTGAGTGAGAAGACACTGCGCGAGGAGTGTAGCGGAGGATAGCAGAATCCAGTACATGCCAAATGGAATTGAAGTATTTCCTGGGGTCGTGCAACGAAGCGTTTTCGTCGACCCACGTTTATCTGATTGGTTCACACTTTGGGTTGCGTATAACGAAGGATCCTGGGGCCATTTTACAGAGTTTAAGAGATCAAACGATAACGATAACGTTTACGTTAATGCTATTTCTTGCATGTATTTCATGTACAAAAAATATTGTTAACGTAAATGTTATCGTTAGCGTGTGATCTCTTAAACTCCCTATTCACGAAGCCTTGGCTACTTCGCATGCACGCAAGTCTATTGTTTGGCTGCACATGTCTTATTGTTCACAGACTGCCTTACAATAGATTTGCGTGCACAAAAAGTTGCGAAGGCTTCGTAAATATAGCCCCTGGTACGCAATACTGCTACTAGGGTCGCGGTGTACAGTGGTGATGAGAATTCGTCACGGCCTAGTTATCATGGATTTGACACAAAAAAAATCAGTTTCTGCTATAGGCCTACCCACCTACTTTGGGGTTTTGACGTCTCCTTTTCCGAAGCTTTTTGAAAGGCGTCGACACACTTTGTAAATACATATTGTATAAAATTGGAGAAATCAGTGTTTTTGTGCTGACAGACCATCAACGTAACTGCAAAACTCGTTGCATTCTCTGTGAGCGCCCCACCAGGTGCAAGTGGGATACGTCAGCTGCAGCCTACGCACATACTGACCACGCATTAGGCCTAAAAAGGGGTCGATCAGGATAGGTTTATTGTTAAGCGGTTTCTATACTAGGCCTTATTTATTGTGGCAAATGTAGCTCAAAGTATCGAAAATTTTTTCAACCACAAAATGGATGAGGTAGTTGGCTGAATCAATCCGTTTCAGGATTGGGATAAGGATAAGTAGGCGGTTCTCAACCTCACACTGAAAAAAAAATCCCACTCATGTTGAGTACTTTGGACTACTCATCAGTCATTTTGTCCCTGAGGTGAGTAGAAAGGTACTCAACGGGCCAAGAGGCTGCATTTGGAGTTCCTTGCTACTCGCTATGAGTACCTTTCTACTCGCTATGAGTACCTTTCTACTCAATATGAGTATCTTTCTACTTATCTCAGGGATAAAGTGAGTGCCCCGAAAGTGCTCAGCATGATTATGATTTTTTTTCAGTGCACTAATGATCCACCATAAAGCCTCCGAGATGGCGAATATTTGATTTGATTTGATGAAAGGGATTTCTAGGGCTGTGGAGGAATACGCAATGCACTGCCGCGGGGCCCGGATGTACGACAGTCCAGGTGCGCAACTCACTTCTGACCTCCTTACAAATTCCTAGTCTAATTGGATATTGATACACGAGAGAAAAAGTCACCTCTGCCATTTGAACCTGCGCAGTAATTTCTAAATATTCACAACATTGCAGATGTTATGTGGAGTTAGCTGTGCAGGTTTAATGGTGGGTGCCTGACTTTTCACTTACTTACGCTGAATGGGTCAATGTCGTCCTGGGTATACCTTATGTTTACCCAGGATTATCCTGGGTAATCATTTTCTTTACCCAGGATCATCCTGGGTAAGGCTTAAAATTACCGCTATACCTGCTCCGGGGTGTGGAATAGGGAGAAAAGACCAATCCCTACAACTTTTCAAAAGGGACCGATAGTAAATTATCAAGGACTTAGGAGCTATAGGCCTAGTTCGAGGCCACCCTTCATTTCATGATATACGCTGAATATCAACCTCACTACACCACTCGGGAACTCCATCTGGGTAATGTTAAGGATCCTTATGTTTACCCAGGGCCGTCCTGGGTAAAGAAAAGGATTACCCAGGATGATCCTGGGTAAACATAAGGTATACCCAGGACGACATTGACCCATTCGGCCTTACTTACAGCATATGTGAGTAGACTGTCCTCGGTGCCTAATCTACATACTCAGAGGGTTTTCAGATGATGGACGTCGAAAAACTAGCAGGTGACGTTCTGTATTTTCTGTAAACAACATGAGAAGCTCTACGCATGCGTCTTTTGTAATTAGCTGTTTCAGGAAAAATGTATTAGATTGGTCAATTCTCAATCCAGATTCTCAATATCACTGTGGGCTACCCGTCGAGGGTTATTAGAATTACCCTCGGCGTATGGCCGCCATTTTCCCAGTCGATTCGCGAGGATTTTTGCTCACTGTGACCAGTAGAGTGTAATTCACGACTTCATTTTCAGCAGGTTTGTAGAGAAAATTGTCACACACACGTCTGTACTTGTCTTTTCTCTGCAAATTGCCTATGAGCCGCGTAAGTTGCCTTTGAAAATATCGATGAAGTCGAGGGTTTTTCACACGGGCGTCGAGGGTGATTATAACGGTCACTTCCTTGCCGTCGAGGTTAATTCAATATCGAGGGTGATTCACTAGAACTTGGCTCAAGCATTATTTCAGTCTCTTTTTCACTGCTCGTTGTATTTTTTTTAATTTGACGCTTGGAGGCAGAATTAGTTTAGAGGGTTTAGGCTGGGTGTCTATAAAACTAAGTGTAGGTTTTGGTGGAGATCGGAAAGAGGGTCAACATTTTTTAAAAATCCAAAAAAATCCCACGCTCCGTGCAGAGCTTCTTATCTGTGTTCCATAGTGCCAGGGTATTCCCGAGATGCCTATTTAAGAATAGATTGCGTAACTCAAAAATCTAGGCTAATAGGCTGCATGAACCCAACCCTAACCCAAAACCACACACTAGACCTTTCCACTGCCCTGTTTTTCCAAAACTACCGTACCCTTACACTTAGGCCTATGCCTACCGCGTCTTCGACCCTTGCCAGAACTGATGCTGTACAGTTGTATGTATGTTGTTTGGCATAAAAAATAGCGGGCGGGCCTGGAGACCATGACATCACAAACAGTATTCATGAAAACATTGCTTGGTGCGGTATAATCACAACCCTCAGAACCTCAAAGGCAATAGAATTATTTGGATGAATTACCCTCTCTAATGCGAATAACCCTCGACGTCAATGTGAATCACCCTCTTTGCAGAAAATGTGGCGGGAGAAAAACCCTCGACTTCATCGATGTTTTCAAAGGCAAATTACGCGGCTCATAGGCGATTTGCAGAGAAAAGACAAGTACAGACGTGTGTGTGACAATTTTCTCTACAAACCTGCTGAAAATGAAGCCGTGAATTACACACTACTGGTCACAGTGAGCAAAANGAAAACATTAGGCTTTCCCCTTCAACATGTTGAATTCGCTTTGACATTTCCCAACCACGTGCCTATGTTTTCATTGTGATTCTAAAAATAGTGACGCCATAAAAGGAAATGCTCGGAAGCCAATACCGAACCCTCATAGCCCTAGCGGTGGGTTCGGGAACCAAACTACGATACACTGCAGCAGGGCCCGGATGTATAAAAGAAAGGTAAGCGACTCGCTCTGACCTCCAATCTGATATTCTAATGGGACGCAGATATGAGGACATAAAATTCCTGTGATGCGGTCTGGGGTTTATATCCATAATTGATTTGCCGTACGCCCTGAAATGGCGTTGGCGCAAAATCTTTCCTAACCAGGTAAAAATTATAAATCGAACGGTGATAATACGGCATTATTCGCCCCATCGACAAGTCTGGGCAAGTAGGCGTAAATCAAGCAGGTGGAAACCGGAATCGCCGGAAAAGAAGTGGGCTATCAAATACATCATCAAGAATGGGAATGGGTTTTGTGATCTCAGTGGTGACAGGTTGTAATACGTTTCCATTGCACTACTACTGATCATACGTATGCCATTTCTTATAGACGTATATTCGTACTGTCTCACTAAAGCAGAAATCATTTCGGAAGAAAACGTTTAAGATTTTTGACAAATAGGTGTAACTGTTCTAACCCTTACGCGCCCGGAATAATTTGAAAAGTGTACATTTCCTAACATGAATTTCTGATGTCTCTACAAGAAACCTAGCTCCCAAAATATGCAACCAAAACTCGGTGACAAGACACTCATTCTGGAGGAAACTGAATGGGCCACGACCTCATGCAGGTTTGCTTCTTCCAAAATGTCTGTGAAAGAAACAGGCCAGAGCCGAAGATGCAACTTGTGAAGGAATAGTCACATTCTGCCTACGTTTTCGTTAGGTTGCCAATCTTTAAACGTCTACATCTCGATAACCGTTGCTCCTACGCGTCAAAATGAAGCTACTTTTTTCTCCTCTTTCTTTTGGCGCTAGTCGCGTCGCCGTAGCTGCTTCCGTTCCGGAGATATGGCCATTTTGTCACAACGAGTCAGATTTGCACTTCGGAGTCTGTCAGTCTAGACCCCGGGACAACCGTTGAAACGTAATTTTAGCCAAGTTTCTTCAAACAGAGCAAAATCGCGTATTCAGAGGGGGGGGGGTAGTCTCGCATTAAAAAATATGCAAACAGAACATCAATCGGTCCACTGGTTACGATTTTATGTCAGTTTGAATGTTTCGAGGGTGTGTCGTTCAGGCCATGCTCGCCAAACGGCGAGTTTGGGCGCGTAAGGGTTAACGATTAATAAGTCTATATTTTAATGTAATTTTTCCTCATGAGATACAGAGTGAATTTTAGTTGAACCCTGTGAACCCATTACGTACATTTTAATGTACGAAAATTTTGAGGACGGCAAATCTCTGAAATGTACTTCCAAAAAAGACAATTTTTTCATGGTGTTTTTTGCTTCTTCATGAGGGAAATAGGTTTTTTTCAACAGGTCAAGAGGCCTTATAAACAGGAACATCAAAGGATGAGTGAATAGAAATATCGGGAACCTGAAAGATTAATCCTTTAAAAAATGGTTCGTGGTCACAAAAAGGATGGGGTGATAGTAGAAATGTTAAATATGGAAAAGTTGGCCAAAACTTAGTTATAGAAATATCATAAAGACATACAATTCGAAAGATCGTCAAGAAAATACCGAGTGGCCGAAAATATCCCCCCCCCCCAAGGGTTTTCCAATAAATTTTAACACTATGCAAACTGCATAGTAAAGAAGGGGATTTTCTTGGTTTATTGTACAAATTTCGCTTTCCTACTTCAATGGGTTAGACTGGACACAAGCAAACAAATTGTAAATAAACAGTTATGGCCCGCGAAAATACCCGTGATACATTATTTTTAATAACTGCAGCAGGGGCGGATAGGCCTACGGGGGGTCTGGGTGGAACCCCCTTCGACGACCAAAGCTAACATTTTTTTTAAATCGCTAAACATCATCTCGCTTGTGGCGAAGCGCCCGCCCATGTCTCTGATGTAATGGTGGCAGTCGTTGCATCCATGTTTCGAGGAAGTCTTCCCCTGCTTAGATCCAACTGTTGCCCTAATATACATGTACTGGTACGGCATTGTTATGCGTATGTTTGCACTGTTCCGACATGTCTCAGAGGCGTGGCATCTGACTGGCTGAGGTCGCCAGTAAGAAATGGAAGATCATACTGTTCAACGAAAGGTTTTTTATAAGATTTCCTCAACCTCAGATGCCGGAAAATCGCGTCTCAGAGCTTCTTTTAGCTATGGTACCTTATGGTATCCTG
This sequence comes from Notospermus geniculatus, assembly GCA_002633025.1. Lineage (NCBI taxonomy): Eukaryota > Metazoa > Nemertea > Pilidiophora > Heteronemertea > Lineidae > Notospermus > Notospermus geniculatus. The sequence continues at coordinate 486,865 of NMRB01000171.1, forward strand.
TGGTATCTTATGGTACCCTATGGTATTTATGGTATTGTATGGTATATTGCTATTGTACCCATGGTATTTTACGGTACTATGGTATTAATTTATGGTACTTATGGTTCCCATTTATGGTACTATTGTATTTTATGGTACTATGGTATTAATTTATGGTACTTATGGTTCCCTTTTATGGGACTATGGTATGTTATTATTCTATGGTATTAGTTTATGGTACCATAGAGTTTTATGGTTCTATGGTATTAATTTATGGTACTGTGGTTTCCTATGGTTCTATGGTATTCCTATGGTACAAGGGATGAAAATGGGGAAAAAGTTTTTCCCATTGAAAAAAAACGAGGAGTTAAATGTTCTGATTTATAAATGTACAAAATTCTTGCTTACTATAAACACTAATCATTTCTGATGTTGGTTGCAGTTGGTCTGTAATTATGAGCGAGAATATCATACTAAAATTTTTTTTATGGTAAAACCAAATATCTGACAAAACAGAAAACATACACTTTCGGAGAAGTCTCTTCATAGTCAGTATCTGAGTCTTGACAAACTTTACTGTTTTCAAGCATTTTACCTGGTACATCTGTGGTTTTATGGTGGAATACCATACAGGAGAACACCATAGAAAGGGAATAAACCATAGAATAACACAACCTAATATTATATCATAAAAAGATTACCACAGAAATTGATGAACCATAAAGTTCTTATGGTATCTTATTGGTACCATAGGGAAAAGTACCATAGACTGTTACAAAACACCATAGACAAGTACAGTAGAAAATCTATGGTAATTGTCTGTGGTATTCTCTGGTATATCCTATGGTATCGCACATTATTTTTAATAGGGAAGACTAAGTGTCAAAATTTTCCTAGGGGAGGTCCCCCGACCCCCGCCAAATCGGCTCCGCTGAAGCGCCGCGCGGGATTCGTGGGGCCTACCCTTAGAACCCACCCCTCGACAAAATCATGGTTCCGCCCCTGTGCAGTGGACAATTTTTACAAACAAATTTAGAGTCAAAAAGGAGATTATCGAATATCCGATAAGTTTTCATTGATTCCAAAATACAGTGGAAAAAGAGGTCATCATTTCATGAATTTTCATCCCACTCTGCCCATGATTATTTTTGATCAACGTGAAGAAGATGTGCTCACTCAACGTTATCGATGTCTTTCGTACGCTCCCGACGCAGACAGGGCAAGTTACAGGTTGCTTCACAATGTGTCTTTCGTCTTCAGACATAACAGATCGGTCTTATATACCCCCGCTATTACCGTAAAATACTTTGTGAGGTTGGATGTGCAGAAGATGAGGCGGTGGAAATGGCGACTGAAACCAATCTTGCCCCTGTACGACTTCAGGACAGGAAATTACGTCGGTCATGCATTGATAAACAAGAGAGACAGGTGTTTGGACTTGCCCATCAGTGGTCCTCGATATATCTACAAGTTCTGGAAGATAGACCAGGACATGCAAAGTGTTGTTTCGTTCTGCCCAATGCTTGAAAAGATTACTGTGACAATGTACAATTGTCACGCACAGCAGAGAGGACATGAAATGGTTTACCTTCTATCACTGAATGTTTCTAAGGTGATTAGTATTGGGGAGATCAAAGTTGCGGACATACACTTTCACAGATTGGACGCCACCGTCACACTTCAGATATTTCTCAGAACGAGGTTGTTTAAACTGATTTCGTTTCATCGATCAAACGCCGGTTTGTGGTTAAGGAAAAACAATACTATGATACCACTTCCCGGTGCGGCTATACCTCTAGTTACAAACGCGACTGCAGAAATAGCTTTGTATAAGTTTAGGAAATTGCATCTATTTACCACTCTTGATCTTGGATGCTTTAGAGGAGGAGCGATAGTTTCGAATGCCATTCCATTAAAATTGACACTTTTCAAGATAAGAGGTCCTCTTTCAATCGTTAGTCAAATGTCATATGATAACGCAGCAATTGATGGAGAAAAATCCCTGACGATGATATCCTGGTTAGTCGATAGCGCGAAGAGGCACCGTATTTACAAAACTGTTTATATTTTCAAACAAGGTCTTTGAACAACATTTCCCGTTTCATTTAGCATACGCCGACTTATAAAAACACATGTTTTTAAATTGAATACATTTCCTGCATTCATTTCCTGTTTCTTGGCCTTTTTACACGGTGCTGGTTCGACGAAACCTACCTCCACCCTCCTCGGGCGGGTTCGGTTCAGGATGGATTGATCGCTTTTACACGGTGCGGGTTACCGAACCCGCCTCGATCTAGTTCGAGGTCGGCATGTTACAACATACACAATCAACCATGACATGTGGGTAGGCCTAAGTGATCAGTGGGACGTCAAATTCAAGTATTCCCTTTTATGACCTTACGCAACACCAACAAACCACTGATCACTGATATTGGCCATAATCTTTACCACAGCATTCCATTCAAATCTGACAGGCCTAGATGTGCTGTTCTGTTCTCTCCGCCACTTTAGGGGTCAAGAAATGAAGAAAATCACAGATTTTATGCAAATATTTCAGCAAAACCAATACGTATGTTTAGTAATGATTTTTCGATGAATGATAAATAATACCATTACTCTCCCAGTAGAACACACATTTGGGAATAATTTCACTGTTTTCGACATGCTGATTTCGGACATTTTGCAAATTTTCCTAATTAATGAAGCTGATGTCACATTTTTCTTTCATGATTATGTAGTTCACATTGTTAAATATTATACCTGAAGTTATCATGAAAATCAAACAACTGCAACATAATGAAAAATTTAGTTGGGAAAATGGTTCCGAAAGTGAACAGCGCCGTTTAATTTTTGTCAAAAATACCAAGCATGAAAGATCATATTATTGGTCTCAGAATGTTTCTTGAGGTCCTAAATAATTGCCATAAAAAGTAAAGGTTTATCCACTGAAGATTTTGGGAAATATTGAAGTTTTATTAGGCGTGCATTTACTTTTGGTTAAGGGTGTACAGTCAAGCGAGATGCCCCTGTCGTAGCCTCCTACTATCTGCACCATTCGGAAATTCCGTAGACACTCGCATTTCCCCTCGAACACAATTCCAAGGCAGCCATCTTGAATGCCCAAGGATTGCTGCCCGTTTGTGAGAGTTTATAGCAGCAGTATACATGAGGGAAGCAGCAATATCAAGCGTTTGTGACATCACGTTTTTATTCATTGAACTACCATGGCCGTAGGAACAGGGGGGGGGGGGCTTGCCAAAAATAAATGAAATGGTCCATGGACCATGTGCTCACCTGTGTGTGGGTGAACGTCCCAGAAGAACAGATGACAATTGCGTGTTCAATTGTAGACATGAACACATGAAGGCCACGAAGATACGTCCTTGTTCAAGTTCAGAACATTCTAGCTCCAGTAGTTAACCAGCTATGGGCCAACGCCCTATTTCCAAGATAGCCACCTGGTGGCCATATTTGAAGTCTGATCAGACCGAAATTCGCCGAAGACATAGAGGGTACCTAGACACATGTACATCATCACACCTAATTTGAACATTCCGGGACAAATAGCCACAAAGCTGCCACCCGACGATGAAATTTCGAACTTTGACCTGTGTGACCTTGAAAATTAGGTCAAGTCAAAAACCCGGGTGATATGTCGTGTATCCTCATAAGATGTACCTACGATAAAAATTTGGTGATGATCCGATCAACGGTTAAGGCGAAACTGCGCTTTAATGGTTTTCGGTTTATCCCCCCTGGTGGCCAAGCCAGGAATCAGATCGGACCGAAACTTCAATGGTGTCTGAGGTCATCTCACCAGGGGGTATATATGTACCAAGTTTCAGATCAATAGCCCCAGCGGTTACGAAACGTGCCCTGCTAACGGTCAACGACGACGGACGACGACGACGGACGACGACGGACGCTGCACCATCGTAAGAGCTCATCACAGGTGAGCTAAAAAAATTGGCAGGCTCCCCCAAAAGCCCTAGTCCAATAAACCAATGACCACACTAACATGGCTATAGCGTCCAATTTTGCTCTCAAATGCCGGGAAATGGCGTAAAAAAAGCACTCTTATTTTCTGAAATTTTCCCGGGGTAGGCCCACCGGATCTACCCCCCCCCCCCCCCCC
>NMRB01000171.1:491015-519551 GCA_002633025.1 Notospermus geniculatus
CCCCCCCCCCCAACCGCCAGGACGTTCCTACGGCCCTGACAACCACTTACGGGTGTGGTCGATTTTTTTTTATTCTCGTGAGGACGATTAGATAACCCAAAATGTAATTTTGATAAATAGTTTAAAATTTTTTGATATCAAAAATGATCTGCAAACTAATCCTCAGGAATTTTCTGGTCGTGACGTCGAACCTGCCTGACCACAGATGAAGATCAGCCAACAAGCATGACAAGCCATCACTGACAAGACAGCTCACTCACGCAAAAGAATCCTGCTTCCAAAATGAACTGCAGACAGGTTCCGTTCGGTTCCGCTGTTTCCGCCGGTTCCGCTAATTCGACATGGCCGTCATTCGGGTTGTTATAACATAGAAGAAGAATCCACATGCGAAGCGTGGTTTTATGCACTCATGTCTGAGGGGTTGACAATCACCCCGAAACACAACCACATTTTCAAGAAATCTCTCGCTTTATCCATTGTCTACTGGTTCCATGGGCTCCGCCGGTGGCGCTGACTGGTCGAATCGTCAGTCAGCGCCACGTCGGCTGCCAAGGAACCAGGTTTATGGCTGCGAGAATCGTTACCTACTGCTGTTCAAACTGCGTACAAAAACTTGGAATACCATGCCGATGTATGAAATTAATACAGATTGCAGATTGATAGTTTCTCCATCCATTCAGTTTTGCTGGTTTTATGCAGGCAAGTATTTATGGAGTTATGGCGATGTTTTTAACAACGCTCTACTCCAAGTGACCTCCAATTCTGTGCGGAGGACGAAATTTCTTAAACGATTTCTCTTCACTCGTTTGCATTATTCCAAAATAAATTACACTAATGGAAAGCTCAATGTCTTAGCTAAATACTGATGTCTGGTTTATGTGGTTGAATTTGAACGGTCTTCTCGATAAACGCACTTTTGTGCGAGGTGTCCGATTTCTCGAATGAGGTACTCGAGAAGCCTCGTCGAGGGCCCCGATCGCCTATTATTTTCCCGCGCGCAAAATAAATCTGCCGTAGAAAAGGACCTTTGCGGGTCGACTGAGATGTGAAAACAAGTTCCAACGACCAGCGACGTTTTCTGTATAATGTATGCTGACTCCAACTCGAAACTGTGTCAGCCGAAGAGGTACACGTACAGCATTTGTCAGAAGTAGGTCGAAATGACCCGATCTATTTGATGATTTGACGTCATATAAAGTGTAGTAGCGACGACCTGTGACGTCACAACTTAGGAGAATATTTCCGTTTCTTCCCACCTGAACATGGTATTGAATTCCCGGTTTGTAGCAGGGTTCACTGGGGGGTGTTATGAGCCTACCCGGGACAGTACCCCTGATTGCATCATTAAGTTCAATAATTCTGGGACCATGCCCATCTTTGTGGAGAAAAAGAAAAGTTTGGTTGTAAAAAGCTCCACGAATGATGCCTTGCATTTTATGGTAGAATTTGTTATTGTGAACAAGTTTAAAATCTCCACATGGGATTTTCTTATAGATTTGTGAGCGATGAAATGGTGAAGTCTTGAGAGGAGATTTATATACGACTATACTTCCCCTGCACCATTCAAAGAACCACGCATCTCCTTTCAGAATCTTTAGGGCAACCTCGTTCCCAGGGGTCGCTCGTTCCCAGGGGTCGTTCGCTTTCTGACAATATGGCGGTCGCGTCACTAACCCCTGGCATCAGCTTTGGATTTAACGCACGTGATTGGTTGACGGGAAACCGGCAAATATATCCAAGAATATACCCAAAGAAATCTTCAAAATATTTTGGATCAAACCAGAAGGTTATCTATATCCAGGTTTGATGATTTTTTGTAAAAAGAATTTTAAAAAGCACTGGTTAGTATTTCAAATTGATTATTTTGACTCGTGCTGCCACCTATACTTAGTCCAAGATTCCTGGATTAGCAACCGAAGCTGATTCCAGGGGTTAGTGAGCGAGTGGTCCGAGGTTGTCTGAGCGAACTATACCCCTGGGGACGAGGTTGTCTTTAGGGGCGGTCGAAAATGACCAACTGCGCTGACCACAGAGAAGTCTATTTTTTTATCCTGCAGATATGACGGAAAGACAGACATCGTAATACACTGGAAGTTTACTTGGTAATGAATCAATACATTTTTTCCAGAAATTGGTTTCCCAGGGAAATATGAGAATCAGAAGCTACATGTAGTTTTAACCGGAGGCAATATACGGTGGCCCAAGGGACATTTAATTTTCATTTTATTTTTTTTTCGTACTTTTCTCCGTGGAATAAACGTTAGTCCGTCGAATAAAATTATCTCCACGTGGAGTAAACGTTTCTCCGCGGAAATAAACTTTTCTCCGTGGAAATAACTTTATTCCGTGGCACAGGCGCACGGGTTTTGATTATTTCGGCGTGCGCCATTCACTCGGCTTGATGACAATTTAGGTGTGTGATGGTGTGCAAGAGCGATCGGGCGCCTCTCCCTTCAAGCACTGCTCAGACACCCTTTCTGCTGAGTAGGCCTATTATTATTATTATGGAGGCCTATCCTCCCCGTCATTAGGCAGCAGGCCTTTAAAATGATAACATCGTAGACAGATTGGTTTCTCTGCTTATGAGGTACTTCCAAGTACTTCTCAGTTCAAGTCGATGTAATAGCGTGATTTTAACCCTTCATCAAGTAAAGTACCATGCTTCAACTCGTTCTTCAATGTGTGGCAAAAATCCGAGTGCCTATTGTCAAGGGTCTCTTGGGCCAATGCTGGAGATTCAGCTAATTTTTTGCTGGAGATTAGGGTCCAGTGCGGGAGATTTACTATTTTTCTTACTCTATCAGGAAAAAAACCATTTACAGTGATCCAAAGAGCTCCTGACTCCTCAAATGTCATTCAAATCAACCTTAGTTTGACCAATGCCCGCTTGCAAGTGGCGCCAACCAACCTCGTGCCTGGGCCTGAACTCATTCATGCACAGGCAGAGAATACCGCAAACGCAACAAATGGCGCTTAACTCTTAGTACGATCGCGACCAAGTTGACAAAATCATGCTACGCTTTTGGCGCGAAGCAGGATGCGTGAGGTTTTACAAGCGAAATGAACAAGAAATCGGCTTATGGCTGGAGAAATTGTCATGATGTGGGAGAAGCCACTGATGCCCGCGGGAGTGCTGGAGATTAGGGTCAAATGCGTGAGTCTCCCGCCTGATGCGGGAGACTTGACATGACATATAAAATGTGATCATTCAGATAGATAGATTTGAACAGTCTTGCGAGTATGCATTGGAATGTCCGGATACACTGATCATGACCAACCTCGCCATCATGAATTAGCACTTTTTAGCTCACTGGGGTGAGCTATTACGATGGTGCAGCGTCCGTCGTCGTCCGTCGTCCGTTAGCAGGGCACGTTTCGTAACCGCTGGAGCTATTGATCTGAAACTTGGTACATATATACCCCTAGGTCAGATGACCCACGACACCAAGTTTCGGTCCGATTCGACTCTCAGTTTGGCAACCAGGTGGCGGAAACCAAAAACACAAAAGTGCAATAACTCCTGAACTAATGACTAGATCATCTCCAAATTTTTATCATAGGTGTAGCTAATAGAGTTGTTACCTATTCATGACTGTCAGGGGTCCTTACTATCAGGGGAGATTTTGTCATGTAATACCTGATCCAATTTCGGGTACTTACCATGGAAAGTGCATTCCAGCATGTCCAGTCCTATTTGATCTCATTTATCCTTGCAATGGAACATAACCACACATCACAGGCCTTAGTTAATCTGTGATTAGTGGTTCGGTCCAATTGCAAGGTGAATGGAGGGCAAATATGAATAGAAACGCACTTTAGGCCACAGTCAAGCTCAACGACCAAGACTGACTTACGCAGTGGTTAGCAGATTACCTTTCGATTATTGAAGATGCAGGCCTAGCATTTTGCCGCTTTGAAGTAAGGTTGACTTGGACTATACATGTAGGTTACTGATGATGCCCATTTTAATTATCCAATGACAAGTCATAGTCAAGGTCAAAATGGCTACGTGCAGGCTGTATGTCATGCCTGTAACGTCATCTTATTTGGTTGCTCGTCCTAACGTGGGCATTGGTGGGTATCATATGTGCATTTAAAACAGACGAACGAAATGAGCACTGTTATGTAATAACCACAAGGTCAATATTTATACAAACACATGACTGGTTATGCATGTTTCATTCATTAACTTCTTGATTGTGCGATGAAGTATTCATTTATTTATTTATTTTACTATTTAAGCCACACACTCTTCTATTGGAATCATACTTCTACAGCTTTGTGCAACAGTGTCTTTGACCTGTTCCATTTGCCTGACTGTTGATCTACAAGCTATAGCACAAGGTACTAGTACCTTGTTGGTTTCGTGCAGTGTAAGCACTACCATAGTTGTCCTCTTGAGGACATAAACAAACAGCGGCTGGTCTTTTACGTTCGTCTACTGGACGTTCAAAGACCATAAACGACCATATATATTGTCCACTGGACGTTAAATGAGCATATATACTGTCTACTGGACGTTAAACGAGCATATATACTGTCTACTGGACGTTAAACGAGCATATATACTGTCTACTGGACGTTAAACGAGCATATACCGTCTACTGGACGTTAAACGACCATATTTCTTGACTACTTGACATGACGTCAGACCGTGAAAGAGCATGGACGTTAAACGAGCATCTATACCGTCTACTGGACGTTAAACGAACATATATACCGTCTACTGGACGTTAAACGACCATATTTCATGACTACGTGACATGACGTCAGACCGTGAAAGAGCTAATCAAACAGAACAGAACAAAACAGATTAGAACAATAAGACAAAAATGCCAATGACCAAAGAAGAAAAGCGGGAAAAAGTTCGTGAGCGACAGCGCCGATATAGAGCGTCACAAAGTTCGGAACAAAGAAATAAACGTTTAGAGCAAGACAGAAAAAGAAAGGCAAATCAACGTGCACCATCTACGATCATCTCAGAAACTGAAAAGATAAAACCAAACAAAGGCAAACGCACGAATTCAGGTGAACTAGATGTAATTCCTGCTAAGATTATGAAAACAAATGATGCAATTCGCAAAGCCCACGTGCGTGCACACGAAACACAAGAGCAAACTTCCCTGCGTCAGTTCAAGGATAGAAAACGTACAGCTGAATCCAGAGAATCTGAAACACCAGATCAAACTCTGTTACGCCAGTCCAATGACAGAAAACGTAAAGCTATTAAAAGAACCTCAGAAGCACCACTTCAAACTCTGTTACGTCAGTCGAAGAATAAAGAACGTACAGCAACAAACAGACAGACAGAGACAGCTGCTGAAACTCTGTTACGTCAGTCGAAGAATAAACAATGTACAGCAACAAAACGACAGACAGAGACAGCTGCTGAAACTCTGTTACGTCAGTCGAACAATAAACAATGTACAGCAACAAAACGACAGACAGATCGAAGAATAAAGAATGTACAGCAACAAAACGACAGACAGAGACAGCTGCTGAAACTCTGTTACGTCAGTCCAACAATAAAAAATGTACAGCAACAAAAACACAGACAGAGACACCTGCTCAAACTCTGTTACGTCAGTCGAAGAATAAAAAATGTACAGCAACAAAAAGACAGACAGAGACACCTGGTCAAACTCTGTTACGTCAGTCGAAGAATAAAAAATGTACAGCACCAAAAAGACAATCTGAAAGACGTGATGAATGTGAGTTACGTCAATCGAAGGACAGACGATGTAATCTTCAGGCAAGGAAAACGGAAACGATGGAAAGAAAAGGTGTACGTTTATCTGTCCGGAGAAAATCGTACTCTATAAGAATATATGCGACAAATTCATGTGAAAAAGCGGCAGCAAAATTTAGAAATAAATTGAAAGATCGACCGAGCTATCCCTGTGCTATTTGTTGTCGTTTGATGTTCAGGTCTTCAGTGTATTTGTTTCACACAGAGAAAAGTACCAGAAATTTCGAGATGAAAAACCTGAGGTGGCTAAAATCATGTTCGATACAGACAACTTGTGTAAGACAGATGAAGGCATGTTCATTTGTAAAACATGTGATAGAAGACTTAAAGCTGGACACATTCCAGCTCAGGCCAATGTAAATAATCTACAATTAGATGAAATACCAACTGAGCTGTCAGATTTAAAACCACTTGAAAGAAGGATAATTGGTCAACGAATCCTGTTCATGAAGATGGTAGCTTTACCATGTGGCAAACAAAAAGCAATACATGGTGCAGCAGTTAATGTTCCAACATCACTTGAACCTGTCTGTACAGTTTTACCTAGATTACCAAGCCAAGCGAATATTGTCCCAATGAAGTTAAAGAGAAAACTTGTATACAAAGGTCATTATCTGTATGATTACATCAGACCTCAGAAGGCCATGCAGGCACTTGTATGGTTAAAGGAGAACAATACTCTGTATAAAGAGATTGAGCTGAACTTTGATTGGGAAAAAGAATGGCAAGAAAGACAGACAGAGACACCTGCTCAAACTCTGTTACGTCAGTCGAAGAATAAAAAATGTACAGCAACAAAAAGACAGACAGAGACACCTGGTCAAACTCTGTTACGTCAGTCGAAGAATAAAAAATGTACAGCAACAAAAAGACAATCTGAAAGACGTGATGAATGTGAGTTACGTCAATCGAAGGACAGACGATGTAAACTGCAGGCAAGGAAAACGGAAACGATGGAAAGAAAAGGTGTACGTTTATCTGTCCGGAGAAAATCGTACTCTATAAGAATATCTGCGACAAATTCATGTGAAAAAGCGGCAGCAAAATTTAGAAATAAATTGAAAGATCGGCCGAGCTATCCCTGTGCCATTTGTTGTCGTTTGATGTTCAGGTCTTCAGTGTATTTGTTTCACACAGAAAAGTACCAGAAATTTCGAGATGAAAAACCTGAGGTGGCTAAAATCATGTTCCATACAGACAACTTGTGTAAGACAGATGAAGGCATGTTCATTTGTAAAACATGTGATAGAAGACTTAAAGCTGGACACATTCCAGCTCAGGCCAATGTAAATAATCTACAATTAGATGAAATACCAACTGAGCTGTCAGATTTAAAACCACTTGAAAGAAGGATAATTGGTCAACGAATCCTGTTCATGAAGATGCTAGCTTTACCAAGTGGCAAACAAAAAGCAATACATGGTGCAGCAGTTAATGCTCCAACATCACTTGAACCTGTCTGTACAGTTTTACCTAGATTACCAAGCCAAACGAATATTGTCCCAATGAAGTTAAAGAGAAAACTTGTATACAAAGGTCATTATCTGTATGATTACATCAGACCTCAGAAGGTCATGCAGGCACTTGTATGGTTAAAGGAGAACAATACTCTGTATAAAGAGATTGAGCTGAACTTTGATTGGGAAAAAGAATGGCAAGATGAAGACAGTCAGCTATGGAATGATGTCACTATTGATGAATCCGCGCAAGATGATATAGTCGGTCTATCAAATGATGACACAAATATACAACAATCAGATCATGTTCCAATCCCAACACAGGGTGAAAAGCATCCAACAGTAATTTCTCAGTTACCTGTTCCAAGAAACATTGTGACACTGGCAGCACAAAGAAATTACACTGTACAGAATGTACCAGGTGATGGTAATTGTTTTTTCTCTGCTGTTAATGTGACAATGCAAGGAGCAGGTCTTCAAGCTGTGGCACCCTGTCAGCTTCGCAAGAATCTTGTTGATTTCTTTAAAGAAAGAGATAAACAGAACTACCAATGCTTCATTGCCGATCCAACTGACGTAGGACAAAATGCAATAGATGTAGAGTCAGCTGCAGAAATAGATGCCGCAATCTTCCGTATACCACACCCTGCTGAGAGACAAGAACAAATGTGGTTTAGATACATTGAAAGACTTGAACACCAGAATGCATGGGCTGATAATGTCTCGGTTCAGGGTATGAGTGACATGTTGCACATTGAAATCAGAATACTAGCCACTCTCAATCCAAACCAATTCACTATCATTCGACCCATAGCATCTCAAGTGAACGAAAGTTTACCACACATAACATTAGGTCTGATTGACCAAATGCATTATGTAGCATTGTCTCCAAAAGATGAAGAAGAGCCAGGTATCCACCAAAGCATGAACAATCAAGAATTACAGGAAGACGAAGATGATAGAGTAGCATTTGAAGAATCAGCCAACAGGTGTGGTTTACCTTTAGATACATGTCTTCAGGTTGAGACAAGTGAAGACTTTGATCAGATAATTTCAGTTGCTCCAGGGGAAAACCAAAAGCCAGTAGCATTTTTGACTGATCAACATTTTGAAGAACTTGCGAACCCAGACATGTTTCCTCATGCAAGAAATACGTTTTCTACCAAACGAGACTGTAGACTAACAACAAGAAAGTACTTTAATCAGAGACTTTTGCACTGCGATGGAAGATTTGCTAAGGACGTTGAGTACCTTTTAGCGTCACAGTACGTTGTAGAAGCCGATCAAGTTAAAAAGGAAGCTCACATAGCCTTGAAACAACTTGGAAGTGTTCTCCATCGTGGCCAAAAAATCACCGCTGGTATGCTGAAAAGTGCTGAAAATCTCAGGTCTTTGGTCAGAAAGGATGTTGCCTTTAAATTCCTGAAGAATGTGAGAGGTACACCTGCCTACTGGAAAAGAACACTGCATGAAGTAGTAGCCATGGTACGTCAACTTGGTATTCCTACTTGGTTTCTTACCATGTCAGCTAATGACCTCAACTGGCCGGAAATCATTCAGACAATCGGAAGACAGTATGGTAAGCATTTCACAGATGATGATGTGCACAACATGGAATGGGAAGAGAAATCAAAATGGCTCCGAACAAATCCAGTCACAGCAGCACGCATGTTCAGCTACAGAGTNCAAAAGAGAAGTTGATGCAAGGTGGATCAATTGTTACAATTACGACCTTCTCAGTACCTGGCAAGCAAACATGGACCTCCAGTTCATAATAGATCCATATTCATGTATCATGTACATCTGCAGTTATATGATGAAGAGTGAAAAGGTGATGAGTGATCTCCTACGGAATGTAGCCAAAGAACACCAATCAACTGAATTAAGACAACAACTCGACAAAGTTGGTTCAAAGTTCTTAAACAGCAGAGAGGTGAGTGCACAAGAGGCTGCATTTAGGTTACTTTCGTTGCCACTGAAAATGTCAACAAGAACACATGAGTTCATCAAAACCAATCCCAAGGATAAACGAGTAGCAATGGTAAAGCCATCTGTTGTTGTTGAAGACATGGATGATGACAGAGAAGACCTGTTCTGTACAAGTATTTTAGACAGATATGCTGCAAGACCAGATGCACTAGAGGGCGTATGTTTAGCTGAGTTTGTGGCAAATTATGCTGTAGATAGAAAGAGATACGATGATGAAGACAATGATCATGACCCAAATGTCATTGAAGTTGAAGAACCAAGACAAAGATGTCCAAGGATTACTCTAAAAGATGGCTTAGGTCGCATGTACAAAATGACAAAAGAGCCAATCATCAGATTCTTTAAACCAAAGGAAGGAGAAGATAAGTACAGACACATGTTAATGCTATACTGGCCATGGCGAAATGAAAATATGCTCAAAGGTGATCACTCCAGCTTTGAAGACCATGTACTGGAAGTAAGAGACGTGATTACAGAAAATGAGAGGAAGTACACACGTGACTTGGAAGACACTGATGAGATCATCAACGCTCTTGATAACAATGAAATGCCACAACATGCCTGGGATAAAATTGCACCAACTGTAGAAGCTCAAGAGGCCGACCACAATGCAGAAGGCCAAGTTGTACAACAAGATGCAGGACACACCGAAGAGGATAATGTTGATATTCAGAGCAGATCCAATAGAGCAGACAATACAATGTATTCTGAACTAAGTGCAAAGTTCACCTCTGAAGCCAACAAGACGCTAATGACTTCTGAAGAGTACTGCGAAGGCATGCGAACTTTGAACCCTGAACAAAGGGATGTGACATTGAGACATAGAAAATGGTGCAAAGATACCGTGACAGCTCTTAAAAACAACACAGAATTACCTGTTTATCACATCTTCTTAAATGGACCAGGAGGTGTTGGAAAATCTCATATCATCAAGCTGATACATAATGACACAATCCGTCTGTTACGTCTATCTGGTCACTATGAACCAGGAGAGATCATTACTCTTTCTAACTGCATTTACTGGTACTGCAGCTTTCAACATTGACGGAATGACACTGCATTCAGCATTCTCACTTGGGACAGGACAGTACACACCTTTGAATGCCGAAAAACTGAACACGCTCAGGACAAAACTTGGCAAGATGAGATTGCTTATTATTGATGAAATTTCAATGGTTGGTGCAGATCTATTCTTCAAAATTCACAGAAGATTACAAGAAATAATGGGATCATCTGCAGAATCAGTGTTTGGAAATGTCAGTGTCCTTGCTGTTGGAGATCTCTATCAACTAGCACCAATAGGTGACAGCCCTGTATTTGGTCTACCAACCAGTACATATGCGAAACTGTATGGTTCACTTTGGGTAAAATACTTCAAAATGCTTGAACTTACACAGGTCATGAGACAGAGAGGTGATGCTACATTTGCAGATACGTTGGGTAGAGTAAGAACAGCATCCTGTACCAGTGATGATCTGAGAATCCTTGAGAGCAGGCTGATAAAAGCAGAGACTGATGTCCCTAAAAATACATTGAGAGTGTACAGAACAAATGCAGAAGTTGATGCCTACAATGAAACCTGCCTTGCTCAGGTTGGACAAGAACATGAAATTGTCACAATAGAGGCAAAAGACATCATGAAAACCAAGATAAAACATCTTTCAAAACATACGTCATCAAATAAAAGATCAGAAACTGGTGGTCTTCATACTAAGCTAAAACTAGCTACAACTGCTCGAGTCATGTTAGTAACAAATCTTGATGTTTCTGACGGCTTAGTGAATGGTGCTATAGGTACTGTAGAAGGACTTATCTGGTGCAGTACCAGGGAAGAAGAAATGCAAACTATCATGGTCAAATTTGACAGCCCAAGGGTAGGTCAAAATGCCATTGCCGCAAGTCCTTACAAAGTTCAATTCCCAAATGCAGTTCCAATAGGACGAACAGAGGTTTCGTTCCCAATTAGCAGAAACAAGAAGCATATCCAAATGACAAGAATCCAGTTTCCATTGACTCTTTGTTGGGCATCTACCATACATAAAGTACAGGGCAAAACAATGGACAGAATAGTTGTCTGCATGGAAAAGCGAGGACGCGGACCACAGTTTATGCCGGCCAGGCCTATGTGGCATTCAGTAGAGTTAAACATTAGAAGGTCTCTATTTACGAGGGTTTGATGCATCTGCCATCAAAGTCAGTCCCCAAGTCACGAAGGAACTCCAGCGTCTGAATAAACAAAGACTTCCTTCATCCCATGTGTCCTCTTTCAGAGAAGGAAACACCTTTACACTTGTATCTCTGAATGTCCGGTCCTACAAGAAACATCTACCAGATTTAAAGTGTGATCCCATCATACAGAATGCTGATGTTTGTTGCTTCACAGAAACATTTCTAACATGTAATCACAAACTCTGCGAAAACGACCTCATCGGAAATGATCACCATGCCATACGTCATGAGAGGCCCCTTTCTGGTGCCCTGTCAAAAGGTGGAATCATGCTGACTGCAAAGTCATCGCTATCTCCCAAAAAGGTACCAGGTGTTCCAGAACATGTAGAAATCCTCCCTTGTACCATCACACCCCTCAACTCTCCTGTCATCAACGTCATCACTGCATACAGAGCATCAGCTGTAACATCCACAACTACATTTATTGAAAACTTAAACAAATGTATTGAAAAAGTTGACGTGTCCTTACCAACTATTATTTGTGGAGATTTCAACATTGACTTAAACAATAATACTTCAGACCAATCAAACAGATTAGCAGCAGCAATGCACGACTTGAACCTCAGCCAAGTGGTGAAAGGCCCAACAGCTGATTATGGCTCAACACTCGATCATATTTACACTAACATTCCAAGTTTCAAATTAAAGATTGATGTGCGAGACTGTTATTTCTCAGACCACGACTTCATATGTTTACAAATGAAATTAATATAAACCAACCGTCACACCATGATATTTGACATGCTCTTGCATTTCGGGAAACTTCATTTTTTCCAATGTGGATCAACCCAAACGTCCCCATATCGGAACAAACTCCCATAAAAAGTTTCTAATTAATAAAGCCACGGAGTCAACTTAACCTGCCCATACACGATCAATATTATTGCACAATATGACGATCACAATGGGCAATATTATTGTCAATCTTTCTTNCTACCAACCAGTCCATATGCGAAACTGTATGATTCACTTTGGGTAAAATACTTCAAAATGCTTGAACTTACGCGAGTAACGGACTGACATTTCAGAGAAAAAAATGATGGAATATTATCCTCCACACTGCTTACAGTCATTGGAAAACCCAGCTGTTCTGTGGTTTTAGAAAGGGCTAGAGGGAGTTATTCATCCATGACCATGATAATGAAGGTGTGGTCCATTATGTCAATTTTATTGGTGAGATTTCCATCAGTAACGGACTGACCCAGAAATAGGCAAATTTAAAAAGTGATGTTTTCAGTTCCGAATTTTTCTGAAGTGGATTACATACTGAACAAATATTTATTACCAAGGTGTGTATGGATGTTGTCTCTATATTACACAACGTTTCTGATTGCATATGGCTTCTTGGATCCTGTTATCAGCTTTGAAAATGGTTTGGTAACGGACTGACTTCTGGTGGTAACGGACTGACATCTCTGACAATGACTAAGAATTGATACTTGATTTTCATCAAATAACATTCCTTTCATTTCATAACATGTGCTAAAACAAGAAAAATTTTGTAACTTGCAAAACACACCAACAGTAACATAATTTTTTGGGACGCTGCATATGCATAAGAACGTCTGAGTCCTATTGCCAGCTTCCCATGAAAATTTCTCTAGGGCTGTACTTTGCAAGAGCAATCCCAACTCTCATGTATAGTTTGCGTGGCGTCACAGTTTATTGTTGATCCGGGATAAATGACATCGGCGAAAACCAAGTTGTGGCTGCCGTGAGTGACGCTGCATTGCTCGGGCAACATCATGGATTGTTGACTGCGATGTGCGAAGATCTACATGCGATAAGACCACAAATTTCATCAAAATTTCACACTTTATTGTGCGCTGATGACCCCAAGAATCAATAGGGTTCTGTGTAGTATGTATATCTACAACTCCTGAAAGTTTTGTGGCGATACATGGCATATTTTTTTTACTTATCTTGCTGAAACCACAGATTGGATGGAAAGAGAGGGAGAAAATCTGGTGAAAAAATGAAGATGCCCCATCAGAGATGGAGGCAGTCTTAATTTCAAAAATACTGTGGTTTATTTGCATGTTAGAAAAGTGAGAACCTGTTTTACCTAGAAAGTCAGTCCGTTACCGCCAGTCCGTTACTGAAAATGTCAGTCTGTTACCAACATATATCAAAAATGCTGCTTAGAAAGTGAAATTAATTGTAATATTCAGAATTGGTGAAGGAAACAGATGATTAATTTCAAAAGTTTGTCCAATTTCTTGAAATCCTATCAACCATGCAAAACATTCCACTGCAATATGGTAACGGACTGACAGACGGCGGCATACCAATTTTTACACCCCAGTTGTGAGAAAACCATAAGGTGGTTGTTCAGTATTCTACATATGAGTATCCAACAGAACCTAAATGATTAGAATATATTCATAATAATCATCTTGTCCATGCATATTGGAAAATACGACAGAGAATGCACAATAGGCAAAAAATTGAAAAAAATCGGGCCTGGGGGCGAAGGGGCCAATTTCTCAAAATTTTCCGCAAATTAAGTTCTGCTCTGATTAGAATCACTTGAATTCATGAATACAACACAATTCTCTCTTAAATGATACATCTTTCAAGCATGTAGCATGAATTTTTAAAAAATCACTCGAGGGTGACGTTTCCACGGAATTGCCCTCAAGGTCATGAGACAGAGAGGTGATGCTACATTTGCAGATACGTTGGGTAGAGTAAGAACAGCATCCTGTACCAGTGATGATCTGAGAATCCTTGAGAGCAGGCTGATAAAAGCAGAGACTGATGTCCCTCAAAATACATTGAGAGTGTACAGAACAAATGCAGAAGTTGATGCCTATAATGAAACCTGCCTTGCTCAGGTTGGACAAGAACATGAAATTGTCACAACAGAAGCAAAAGACATCATGAAAACCAAGATAAAACATCTTTCAAAAGATACGTCATCAAATAAAAGATCAGAAACTGGTGGTCTTCATACTAAGCTAAAACTAGCTACAACTGCTCGAGTCATGTTAGTAACAAATCTTGATGTTTCTGACGGCTTAGTGAATGGTGCTATAGGTACTGTAGAAGGACTTATCTGGTGCAGTACCAGGGAAGAAGAAATGCAAACTATCATGGTCAAATTTGACAGCCCAAGGGTAGGTCAAAATGCCATTGCCGCAAGTCCTTACAAAGTTCAATTCCCAAATGCAGTTCCAATAGGACGAACAGAGGTTTCGTTCCCAATTAGCAGAAACAAGAAGCATATCCAAATGACAAGAATCCAGTTTCCATTGACTCTTTGTTGGGCATCTACCATACATAAAGTACAGGGCAAAACAATGGACAGAATAGTTGTCTGCATGGAAAAGCGAGGACGCGGACCACAGTTTATGCCGGCCAGGCCTATGTGGCATTCAGTAGAGTTAAACATTAGAAGGTCTCTATTTACGAGGGTTTGATGCATCTGCCATCAAAGTCAGTCCCCAAGTCACGAAGGAACTCCAGCGTCTGAATAAACAAAGACTTCCTTCATCCCATGTGTCCTCTTTCAGAGAAGGAAACACCTTTACACTTGTATCTCTGAATGTCCGGTCCTACAAGAAACATCTACCAGATTTAAAGTGTGATCCCATCATACAGAATGCTGATGTTTGTTGCTTCACAGAAACATTTCTAACATGTAATCACAAACTCTGCGAAAACGACCTCATCGGAAATGATCACCATGCCATACGTCATGAGAGGCCCCTTTCTGGTGCCCTGTCAAAAGGTGGAATCATGCTGACTGCAAAGTCATCGCTATCTCCCAAAAAGGTACCAGGTGTTCCAGAACATGTAGAAATCCTCCCTTGTACCATCACACCCCTCAACTCTCCTGTCATCAACGTCATCACTGCATACAGAGCATCAGCTGTAACATCCACAACTACATTTATTGAAAACTTAAACAAATGTATTGAAAAAGTTGACGTGTCCTTACCAACTATTATTTGTGGAGATTTCAACATTGACTTAAACAATAATACTTCAGACCAATCAAACAGATTAGCAGCAGCAATGCACGACTTGAACCTCAGCCAAGTGGTGAAAGGCCCAACAGCTGATTATGGCTCAACACTCGATCATATTTACACTAACATTCCAAGTTTCAAATTAAAGATTGATGTGCGAGACTGTTATTTCTCAGACCACGACTTCATATGTTTACAAATAAAATTAATATAAACCAACCGTCACACCATGGAATTTGACATGCTCTTGCATTTCGGGAAACTTCATTTTTTCCAATGTGGATCAACCCAAACGTCCCCATATCGGAACAAACTCCCATAAAAAGTTTCTAATTAATAAAGCCACGGAGTCAACTTAACCTGCCCATACACGATCAATATTATTGCACAATATGACGATCACAATGGGCAATATTATTGTCAATCTTTCTTGTAACTATCATGCTGGAAGCACACCACCACCAATTTGGGCCCGATATTGTGCAATAATATTGTGCCGTGTATGGCCGGCTTTAGCCCAACTAAACCACGTGACTGAACCAGAAAAAAAACATTAAGGTGGTGACAGACTGGTCCGTATACGGTCCGAAAGCGATGCGTTCTGTATTGTTCTTTCACACCTCTATGCACTTGGGTGCGCCTATACAACAAAAGAAATCATGCTGTATACGGACCGTATACGGAACAGTCTGTCACGGCCTTTATCGCTCATGTTACCGCCAAGAAATCTTACATCGCCACTTTCCTTCATTCACTTCTATCCCACTTTATTCACTTTCTGCATGAGTACAATCTTTTGACTCCTGGATTTTTGTAATAGACCACATGTAAATCACACCTCATTGAAAAAGCCCATTGCTCTATTACCCTGATTATGATTACACAGCTCTTACATCACTAATACCTTCAATTTAGTATAAAGCCGCCGTTCTGAAAGCGTGTTCCTCATTCCGTTCAGTCACTTCAAGACGTGGACAAGCTCTACTCGTGCAGCACTGGCGAACTCAGGCAAGTATCTGGACCGAACCTTTCCCAATTTTATTATAGATTACATTTACATTCTTTACGGACGTCTAACCGTAGTCGACGACCGAGACCGACGATTTTCCGACTGCACATCGCGGACTTGCCGTACGCCTGCCTGTGGGCCTACGAACTCCTACATGTAGGCCTACTTATTAACGTTCGTGCACTTTAATACAAGCAAATTATAAGCCGTGGTTGCACTACATAGAAATCCCCCGGGTTTTTGACACCCGGGTCTAGCCCGGGGTAGGAAAAATCCACCCTGAGGCCCGGTGCTCGCCAACACTACTCAAATTTTGTGACGTGACCTAAATTAAGCCCTCCAAAAACCGATCGAGCTCGGAGGATTATTACACCGCGTTTGTAACAGGTGTGGACAGAAAAAAACCGGCTTCGGTTTTTTTATGTAGTGTAAATGGGGCTATAGTTGTATACTTTAATACAAGCGAATTATTTCTAAAAGTTCCACTTTTAACTGTGAAATTTCCCGACAAATCGTCGACGTGACCTGATGTTAAAGCTGCTGCTTCTGCAAGCCGTTTGCGGGCACGGAATAGGAGGCACGCACGGGTGGAGAAAATAAATCCAACGTATTTCCCTTTTTTAGCAGTTTCACTCATACCCGCGCCCGCCTCCTATTCCCCGCCTGCAAACCCCTCGTGGAAAAGCACCCTAAACACCCGTAACCGCTACAGCGGTTTCCGCAGCCGTTCGCAGGCATTGGGACAATAACAAATGAACAGAGGCCAGAATGTCCATTGTTGAAACTTTGAAAGATCACGTGGTACTGTCATTTTCACTTTCGTTACTGCCATCCAGTACCTGGGGGTTGAGACATCGCGGAATACTAGGAAAGACGCATATGCACTGCATAACATCATGACGCCCTCCTGCTCTTTTATTTATCTCGACGTCCGACTGTTGCCATTTGAAGCTGTAAAATGAAGTCACTAGGCGGGGCTCGGATCATTTATTTTGCTTCCATGCCCAATCTTCGAATGCAACATGCTCAGAAGACCCGGTACCACTGTCTACCTAACCTTTCCGTAAGGACTTAAAGTGGAGCAAGGGCTACCATCCATGCCATTGCATTTTCACTTAATTTTCACATTGTCTTTAAAAAATGGCCAATCTCCTACACGTTTAAGTCGTTCATGTCGCCGACAAACCTAACTTCGTTCAGGCAAAAGTGTTTCTGAACAACTCACCAGACCCCTACACGCTCTACATCGACAAGGGAATTAATTCCCCTACAACGATCGAACCTGATCACTTTTACATGCTAAAAGATGCCAGGAGACAGACTGACGAACTGGCCATACGTGTGTCTGGCGTAAAGGCCCAGGTAAAATTTTCATACCTTCAATTTCATTAGCACATTGGGATCCGGCTGAAAACCCTTAACACGCTTCAAATAACGTTACCCGCCTCGACATTTATACAAAATTGTTCACATCATTTTGACTGAAATTTCTTCACCACGTACTCTGCTGACTGTGCACTTTATATCGAAAATGAGCCCCAGCTGAGCATTGTTATGTTAGTCCACAAGATGCACACAAGGTATACCTTGGCAGTTGAAACTATAGCAGTTTCCTACAAAAAATCCAACTGACATAACACCGCATAATTTGCATATTTCTTTATTCATGTATTCCAGATCTTTCCATCATCGGCATTTGATATCACACAAGAAATGCACACCAATTTCTATGACGCCCCCCACAAAACGATCGCGGAAGCCTTCACACTTGGAAAGCGAAAACGTGTCACGATCAGTGGACATGTTAAAAAGGTATGTCCTCGCACATTGCATCCCAATATTTTCGAATTCCCACAATATTGCCACTCTTATCTGACACGCGAAAACATCGTCTCGGATTTCCACGATCCACATGTCGTACAACGCCATAAACCGAGTTCTGAACGGCCTTGCTTTATGTACTTTTTTTCTCCATAGATTTTGCCCTTACAAACGGGGCCAGACTGGTCACGCCAGGATATCCGTCTTGAAAACAATGACGACCAAATAATTCTGAAGCTATGGAATGACAAGACCAATCTTGTATCGCCTGAACACGAAAACAAGAACATAACAGTCAGAAACGTAGAAGTTGAAATATACAAAGGAACATAGTGGCAACGGAGGAAACGGCTATTCAGGCAAGTTGACATTTTTTTCATCGCATTTTCTATCCGACTGAATGAATCAATGATTTATTGACCAACACATCACATTGGTTAACTCGGTTAATTAACTTTTAACACTTCTATTCCAAGAACCCAACTAATGCCTCTCTTTTTATCTTCCACAAATCTTCCATTTCAGCAATTGGATATCACAGAGGAGACGGTTTCATTAACAATTCTGGGTTATCAGGAAAACGGTGAAACCTTAGCCATGCGTGAAGGGTCGGATGATGCCATTGTGTTGACTACTAATTGTCAACTTCCAACAATAGACGAATTGCCCAAAACAATAACGGGACGTATAAGGGGAACACGCATCCTGTATATTGAGGAAGTAAGTTAACCCGACTGAATGAATCGGTCGAGCACTGTTGGCTTTGCCAATTTCAAACCGCACAATCGTTCACAGCGTTGTGCCCGTATTACCCACAAACCAAGAATAGTACCGTATTCTATATTCAATATATGCAGACTTCTATCCGACTATGACGTTGGCTTCTATCTTGCCTATCGCTAATTTTAACAGACGTGCCAGAACAGATATTCGGGAAAGATGTCGGACACGCCATTCTTTCACCTGCCGCTGTTGCTTCATTCTTGTTCGAATATTAACACAAATTGTTTCTATTTCCTTATCTACTGTCCATTTCATTTCATTTCCAGTTGCTTTAAACGGTATTCCTTATCGCTTCACCTGGATGAGCTTGTAATACCATCGAAACCACGTATCCGTCTGGAAGTCGACTGAATACGGTCAATTAGGTTTTGTGTTGCCTCCGCAAAGTCGGTTATGATACACGATATCATACCCAGATGCAACGGATGATTTAATTTGTGAAAAAGGACTGTCAAAAGGACTAGACATTCTGACCGTGCTGTTAGATTGTTTCTAAATTCTCCATACGGGCACGCCCTGTTGCACCAATTGCACCCGTGCCGTGCATTGGAACCTAACCAAACTCGGAATCGCCAATTCCGTCGTTTCCGTGGTACTTTTTATTTGCCAGGCAAGTTATTGCAGGTGGTGTTTTTTTTGGTCGCTACACGCCCCATATTCATAGACCTACTTGGGTCTACATGTGATACTTATTCTTTTGTGTTGAACAATTCTTTTGTGTTGAACAAGTCTAATGCCCGTTGTACACGATAGGATTTTTTTTAAAATAAAAATTATAAATGGGGCCTAAATGGCTGTTCACATTGCCTTTCAGCAAAGAAGTCGCTGGCCTATGACCGAAATCACCCTCCATGAGCCTCATTTATAATTTTTATTACAGAAAAATCCTATCGTGTACAACGGGCATAAGTAAGACGCTTATCCTTGACTTTAAGTTTTATTTTATGAATACGGCGCATGGGCTAGGGAGCATAGCGCATCTAAAGTAAACCAAGTAAAGCCTAATTCATACTTCGACGCAAGACCTTCGGCGTCCGACACGCGATCAAAATCTGTACGCCGACAAATGACTATTCCATTATGTCTGCGTCCGGATTTTGGTCGTGCGTCGGGCGCCGATGGCTTTGCGTCGAAGTATGAATTAGGCTTAAGTCTATAAAGGTTGCTGATATTTATATCGGGTACTTAGCAACGTCCATGCTAAAAGCCATTTTACTCTTGCCGTCCGTCAAGGGCACCGTTGGTGCTGTTGTTGTTGGTGGTTGTTGTTGGTGGTTGTCGTCGTCGTCGTCAGAACAGATCTTTAGGAACATCTGCATCAATATTAATAATAGGCCTACATGCCTACATGCCTACAAGTGGAATTATACTTGCCTAAAAGGTGTCACGATCTCCTTGTTGATCCGAAGATCTTGGTATTGAAAAGTCTCGCACCAAACATTGCACGTACTGCCTACAAAATCAGTACAAAATCAGTACTAAGACCCATGTACTTGAATTTCAGCAAATTTCTTTGGTCATAAAGTCATAAATTTTGAGCAAACAGTTGTTTGTTTTCATTCATCCAAGCTGTCAATGGGTAAATGGACTAATTTACAAAGCCCAATCAACACTTCTTCGCGACTTCTGTAGTCTCGCACCGCCAGCCTCTGATCTCGCTCGACTTCCTACGCTTGGATCAGTCACTGGCATCGGACGCTTTCATGCAGACGCATAGACTGGTTCCCGCTCCCAACTCCACAAACGGATAAAGCAAGGTTCTTTGGCACACTGATCTGATCCGTTTTCAGTCCGTTTGCCCCTAGTTTTCCGGATAAGACAACCTTGAAGTCCATTTGATTAAATTTTTTACGGACAGGAACCGGACCAATTCCTTGTGCCAGTGAACCTTCCTTAAGGCTCCTAACTCCACAAACGGATAAGGCACCGGTATTGCATCCTGTAACGTCGGCATTGATGGCCCGCTGATTTTCAATTTGATTGGCCACCTATTTTGAGGTGAAGTAGTCCGAACACTGCCTCCTGTTCCTCATTTGCAGAACCTGACCGGCGCAACAAGAGTCAGATGAAGGCTCTCGCGGGGGAGTCCATTTTGATTCGTCCGTCCATCTCCAGCACGTGTATTAGTTTATAGCTGGACTTCCACCTATCCAAAATCCCCGGGCTTTTCAGACCCGTGTCTTCCCCGGGCTTTTCAATGCATTCCAATTGTACGGAATTTTTAAACACGGCTCTATTAGACACGGCAAAAATAGGTGTAAGCGCAAGAACCCCGTGTTTCACCCGGGGATTTGGATAGGTGGAACCACGGCTTTTATTTACCTTCCCATAGCACGGCAATCGCAACGGTCCTCTTAGGCAGTCTGTTTGCTTAAATTTCAACCATTATACACTCGCAATCACGCTCTGTTTACTTTCTAGCCAGAAAACCAGTCGTTCGGCAAGAAAACCGCAATTTGTTATCACAATCGCGAAGAATTTTCCTCTCGAAAAGCCGAAGCGAGCATCGCCATATCGTTAACTGTCTGAGGTCACGTGATACGGGACCACCAATCCGTGATCTGATCATGCTGACGACGTAGAACCAAAATCTGGTTCTTCGATTACCCATCATCTGACTCTGTATTGCGTCCAGCATAGGCTAAAAATAGCAATACGAGTGAGACGTTCGGACTAGAGGTGAAGTAGGCTCTTTCCCACTCCAAGGGCAATCATCTGTGACGTCATAAGCTGCCAGCTTTCTGCCAAGTATGGCCCCCCAATACCGGTCGCTTCCTTCGGCTGACATAGTTATGGTTCCCGATCATCAAGATCGAGAACCATATTGTTTTTGGTCATGGTGTTTGTGTGTGTGTGTGTGTCTGTGTGTGTGTCTCCGTCTGTCACGCCTTTCATATCTCATCTCCTTCAACAGCTGCAGCTCTGATAACACGTCCTACCCCTAGGTTTGTCAACCTGGGCAATCCAATGAGCTAATAATCATTTTCAACATCAGATGCCTCCATGATGTAATCAACATATCGGACTTAATATTTTGTCCGTCACACTTTTATCTGATGCCATAACTCGGCTCCTTTGCCACCTAGAGCAACAGAAACATGTTCTACACTGAGGTTCTCATACCCAACGAATCGAATGGACTGATTACTTTTTATCTGAGATTATTGGATCATGCTGATATCGCTATCACGAATTTGATATTTTATGACAACTTGCCATATTGTCAACTAAGCAACATAAAACAAGCCTTACTTCATACCTGCTTACCCAAGCACATGACTGTGTTAAAATTCTCACCCTCATATGTCTGGATGATTGAGATATGAGATTTTTGATATATCAAACTTGATAATTTGAAATATCTCCGCCTGTGGTCGAGGTACAGGCACGATATCATCCACATTTAGGTTATTGAGGATGCCCATTTCAAATGTGCAATGACATTGATGATCAGAGGTCAAGGTCAAATTTGATAATTTGAAATATCTTGATAATTTGAG
This sequence comes from Notospermus geniculatus, assembly GCA_002633025.1. NCBI lineage: Eukaryota > Metazoa > Nemertea > Pilidiophora > Heteronemertea > Lineidae > Notospermus > Notospermus geniculatus. The sequence goes on from NMRB01000171.1 coordinate 513,527, forward strand.
ACACCTAGGTCAACTTCAGGGTCAACCATGGATGAGTTATTGTCATGAGTTCATATCATGTCATGTGACGTCATGCCACGTCATGTGACGTCATGCCACGTCATACGGCGTCATGCCACGTCATGCGGCGTCATGCCACGTCATGCGGCGTCATGCCACGTCATGCGGCGTCATGCCACGTCATGCGGCGTCATGCCACGTGACGTCATCCGGCGTCATGTCACGTGACGTCATGTACGTCATGTCACGTGACGTCATATCGTATGGTTCCCTATCGATGTACCTCATCTCTACTCTATCAATGTGTCTTGATCTCCATCATTGGACCATTTGTGTGGAAGAAGTAACCTACCTCGGGAACCATACGACATTTACAATGTCATCTTGTTAAGCTTTTGAGTTGTGAATCAAATCCGTGTAAAAAGGGCAGTTTCCATTGACTGCTGTGCGATCAGTATAGGTCTTTCGCAATTGAACGGTTTGCTGAACATTTACTTTTACGTCATCATTTTGTGAGCAGTTGTTACGTGTGCACATACACTAAATGAAGGCCCATACACTAGCCGGCCGGAGTTCACGGGTGACAAGCACGGTACGCGTGAGGCGAGTGCGGTTTGTTGGTACCCCGGTTAATGATCACGTCTCACACAATACAAGCGCAGTAGGGCCCTCGGTGAACTCGTATGACTCGAGCACAGTTAAAACATTACATCACCTTGCCTAAGAAATATCCGTAAACACCTATAGGTCTTCACGGATAGTTCTTAGGCAATAACTGTGTCTCTCTGCGAAACTGCTAAAACCAAACCGTTTCACTGGTTACGGTTACGTATAACTAAATGTAGTCGATCACCTAAACGTGAGGGTGCGAAAGGTCTCTATTAAACCTACACGACTGTTAGAACACAATAGATCTTTGGAATCGTCGCTCTCCAGTCACCCGGCAATACTCCACGATCTGATTGGCTAATCGGATCATTATGACGACGATACTAATTTGCATATGATTAGATTTTTACCACATATTCACTAAATTCGGGAGAACGTTTATAGACGTAATTACGCCGTGTACTTTGTTTCTGGTCGGCTGGTGTGAAAGTGCAGTCTTAAATGTGCATAATAACGTCAGTCATTTGCGAGTTCTTGTAACGTGTGACGAGTGAATGGCAAAATTTGCTCAGGACATTGCAAATTTCGGCATTGCCAGAGGGTATTTCCCCGATCTTCAAATAATAAGACAAACCTTTTTTCGAACATCCCAACGTTATTATGTAGACCAATTCGTTATGATTGGTAATAACCAGTCAGGAGGACAATACAGGCTGCAGGAAGGCCGAAAAACCGGCATGGAGAAAACGCGGAATTCCACGGAAATCCGCCAACAATCCGTAACTGTAATTATAGCTTTTAACAATGGAATAAACTATACACTGGCCTTAACACATGTAGCATATAGTAATGATGATATAACAAGGCCAAGCAAAGCAGTTGGAATGCAGCCACAGCGGGATTGTTTCTGTAGCCCAACCACCTTGCTACCTCGTATCTAGGCTAGTGCCAATATGATAAGAGTTAAGGGGAGGGGACGGGAGGGGATGATCCACGTGAAAAGTTTCACACCAGTTAATAGTACTGTATAAACTGCAGACCACCAAATTATGTCTAGCGGAATTCCGTGGAATTCCGCGTTTTCTCCATGCCGCCGAAAAACTCGTGCCCACGTTGAAATTTTTTGGTGGTTTTCGGCGATAATGCACTATTTTTAGACCGGAATTCCTGTTTGCTTGAAGCTGCCGATAGAGGACGCAGTGGTGTGAATTCCCGTTCTAACAGTCGTGCCTAATGCATACAATGGTGCTAAAGCTGGCCATACACAATCAATATTATTGCACAATATGGGGCCCAAAATAGGGACACGTGCTTCTAGCATGATGGGTGGAAGAAAGATTGGCAATAATACAGAGTTTTCGCAAAGCCCCCGAAACGCCAGCGCGAACGTCTGTCCTTTTGTTTCTGTGCTGTCTTCTGTGGCATCGAACAATGGGTTTGGCGTTCCCGTTGGTGTTTCGGGGGCTTTGCGAAAACGCCCTAATATCCCCCATTTTTGCCCTCATATTGTGCAATAATATTGAACATGTATGGGAGGCTTAAAAGCCTAAATCATACAGAAAGTACTGCACTGTACACATCCACTTTGTCATAAAATAATTTGTTCTTTTGAATGTATAGAATATTTCCATATTTGTCAAAAGTGGTCACATGGTCTGGGTGTTCTATTTTATGATTTGCCCCATGTAATTCTATATGTATTTTCAAAGGAATTTGATATTCTTGACCTGGGAAGAAAGATTCACTTGGCGTGCAGGATAGCTGATACACCCAAAGATGCGACACGGTCCAATCACCATTATAACAGTGTTCAAGGTAGATCCTTAATGCGCTATTTACAATCATAAATACACATGCCGTGGGTACCCTGGCCTTATTTGACCCCTCTGTCTCAAGGGCTTATCGCTTTGTATTTTTAGAAGGGCAAACACTCTGAGCAACCGGTAGTGTCTTATCGTTAAGCTGATATCAAAGTCCCCGATAATACGAAAAACTGATTTTTGTTTTAGCAGGCCTTTTCCTGGAGCACAAAATAATGTCTTATTATATACCGGTGTAATGATTATTTCATATCCAGCTTTTTGCTGATGCGTATAGTATAAAAGGAAAGGGGCTTTTTCGTTATTTTCTTTACTTTCTTGAATAATGAGAAATTGCATGTCTTTATGGAAATGTATATAGAGTATTATTCCCTGCCCATTGGAATATGCCCCGCCTTTGTACATATCATTCTTATCTGGCATAAGAAACCGACCAGTATAATTTCCAATCGAAATATCATACATGTCTACTGCTTTTTCAATTTGACATTTTATTCCTAACGTGGATACGAAAATGTAAGATATATTTAGAGATTTTCTTGGTAATAATAGATCTTGTACCGCCCCTTCTAACATAGTAATACGACTGTCTGTACTTGATATTTGCACGGAATATCTTATCTCGGGCCTGGGGGCTGTACACTATTACCCTCCGCCAGGGCACCGGTTCCTCCGTGTAGCACACTAGTATCCAAAACTCTGACGGATGGAATTGGACCTTGAGGGCTTTTTTGTTCACACCAATTGGGGGAAGAAGCGCCATTCGACCGGTTAGTTTGTATTGAAGGTAGGAATCTCTCTATGGTGTATAGCAAAAATGCCAGTCGCTAATGTCTATATACATGTAACGTAATAGTCCAGAACAAATAAATAATATTGGGGGGGGGGGGGGNCAGCATATGTCAAAAGAAAATGTCCACCTATTTTTCCAAAAAAGCATGATAAAGGACTTTTCATTATATTATCGAGTGACCAGTTTTCGGGGTAGAACAGTTTTCGTGGTACTCCCGTTCTTTTCCCGTTTTATTCACGTGCGCGGCCGCGAGACACAAACATTTCCCGCAGATCGAGGACGGTATCTTTTGTCGCATATGTTTATTTCGAGATGGGCCGAAAAAAGATGAGTTGTTCCCAAAAAACGCACGAACATAATCGTAATTTAGCCATATAGCATGAAGAAAATCCCTTTTCTATGAAGAAATATGCATGCATACCTTCGAAATTGCGCCTAAATTTCCGCGTTGATCGGCACCACTGACATGACAGAGATTGCCCCTGATCTGGATAAGTAGGCTGAACTTCACCCCTCATTTGCATATTTTAATGACGCCGCAATTATTACCTCATTATAAATGTAATTCTACGGTAGCCGGTATGAGCCTATGCACGATTTTCATATTAAAGGGACCCTAGAGGCAGCTTGCTATTTGGCTACTAACAGCACTGCCACTATAAAACAGGTGACGCTATAGTAACGTGAACTCATGATGTGGATCAAATGATGAAATTTTACTCCAAAAATGATGCCCAATTTGGATCCTCGTGCCACCAATTCTGTGTTAGTAATCATATCAATGTGCACTAAAAAGCTCCCACTGGTGGCCCTTTAACCTTTTCATATCAATGACTAAAAGTGACACTGGAGTATTTGTTATATTTTTTTCCAGTCTATACCATTGAAGAAGACCAATATAGGAAAGCCAGCGTCGCTGGGGGTGCGTGAATATGGTTCGAGTAGTTGGCATGAACAATGCTGCTTTTGTAGTAGGCCTATAGACCCTTCCAACAAAGATGGTGGTGACCTACTTATTCTCCCACATGACGTTATGGCCATTAGTTTCGTGATATAAAGTTAAAGTTTAAAGTTTTGGGTTTATAATCTGATATCAACTACGGTAGAGGTGTTATCCGACTTTACACTTTAACCCCAGTCTATCCTGAAACCATTCAGTAGAACTCAGATGAGCAGCTCATTCAGCGCTACCATCTGAGCATTTCCGACAGGTATCCATTTATACACCTGGGTGGAGTGAGGCCAGTAAGGCAAGAGACCTGCCCAAAGTCTCACGCCAGCAGCGGGATTCGAACCCGGGATCCTCTGACCGCTAGTCGGAGGCCCGAACCACGACACCACCGTGGCTCTTCGGGGGTGTAGTTTGGTACGGTACCTGCCAAACGTATCCTCTCAATTATCTTGCCTAAGGCCCCGATTACATAGAAGTATACGGTATACGAAAACGCAAGTGTAACATCTGTGAGTGTTTCTGTAGCTCAGTGTTTCCCAACAACAGACGCGGCCGAGAATGGTTATTGTTGGGTTAGTTGCCGCTTAATACGTCAGGTGGGAAACAATCAGAAAAACACAGAAATACGGGGAAGACTGATCGACGTTACACCGGTTAACAAAGGCTCCACAAAGGACTCGCGACCGTTAATCCATTGTTAACCGTCGTTTTCGTATACTTCTATGTAATCGGGGTCTAAACTTTTATGCCCATGGCCCGCTTGACAAGCTTCGCGTGACAGTGGCATTACTAAACTTCTGACGTCATAAAAGGTGAGAACTGTTAGATCGCCATCTTTATTGGAAAGCTCTATATTGGTTTTGTACAAGGCCTAGTATGAATGAACAACGAGAAGAGAGGCGCCGTAGTCAGAAAATAATGGTGTACCGGTATATATTATTGGTAATTGTATATATTGTAAGTTAAGAATCAAGTCGAATCAAGATGTATGTTAAAATCATGATTTGCCACGTGATTGATGAGTATTGGCACATCTTGAGTGTTGAGGCAAGAAACCTGACCGTGAGTCTCAGTCGTCTGTCATGGCACAGGAGCCAACTGTACAAACTAGGCCAATGTTTGCGTACCCCTTCAGAGCTGTCATGGCCGACCCGCAGGTTGTCTATTGCTGGATCCTACAAATGTCATGTCATAGGCCTACGTAGCCTATCATGAGCTATTAATAACATTATGTGTCAATTTCATTGGATGCTATATTAGGCCTAGGCCGACGTGCAGCATGCCATGCTCAGTAGACCTACCGGTAGGGCCCTACTGATAATTTTAGGCCATGTGACCAGTGACTGTGCACACAACACATGCCTGACACTGTCAGTGCCACTGCGTGCATGCGGTGTGTTGATCGACCTTCGGGCGACCGACCGGTCACTTCTATTCAAACTTGTTTTTTCAGGGCCCGAAACTTACGGGAAACTCCCACTTACCACATCGTCCCTTCTGCGTGGATAAAATTTTCTGAGTCCGAATTTTCCCTATTTCTATAGGGGATGTGGGTGGTAAATGGAATGCTCATAATAGAGTTGTCGCTGGAAAGGTCGGTTCCATGTCCCCATGACTGTGTGCTATACCGCAGGACATGCCAAAAGCATGAATAACTATGGTCTTGTCAGTGAATACCAACTGTGACACAACTTGTTGCCGTTGTGTTATTCGCCCTTTTTGCGTGCCTGTGTTGGGTAATCATTAAGAAATGTGACAATGAGCCTTCATTTCCTTCAATCTATACGCCAACAAAAGAAATTCATGTTCTGTGGTCAAGCGCAGGTAGACCATGCATGAATGGAACGGTGT
>NMRB01000171.1:521834-572757 GCA_002633025.1 Notospermus geniculatus
TGCATCTTTTCGCTTTGTGCTTGTTATGTATTACACATGTCATATTTATTAAACCCTTTTCTTTCAGCTAAATCAGTTTCTCCTTAATTACATCCACTCCCTTTATTAGGTCCAGCAACCATCCGTGGGGCTTGGACACTTTTCTTTCCTTAATTACATCCACTCTCTTAATTAGGTCCAGCAACCATTTGTGGTACTTGGACACTATTCTTTCCTTAATTGCTCACTCATCCTGTCTACACAGGTGTTAGTTCTACATTTGGGTTTCAGCTCAGTCTTTTCTAGAGTTTCAGATTGTAAAGTTCCACTTGAAAAAGACCCCGGTTGTGTGTCAATTTTGTGCTATTCTGTATCCTGGAGTCTTATAATAACAGTATACAGTCTTATAATAATCATAGTCACACTTGAATAAAGGTTTAGCCCACTCGTTCCTTCCAATGCCAATTCTCGGATAGTGTGTCCCAAGTTCGTCGATTCATATCTTGTCTCATTTGCCCCACATCGACGACAGACGGCGCTGCTCCCAATGCATTAACTGACATTTACGGCCGTCTGTTGCGCATAAAATGCTCCGTGGAAGTAAACTCGTTGCATGAAAACGATGGGTAAAATGCCCAATCTGTCACTAAAGGTCTTTAGAATTGGTCGAGTGACAAACGCGGATGGCGGACGCCGGATCCGGACGCCGAAGGGCGGATGGCGGACGCCGGAATGGGGCCATCTATGGGCGGTTATATCCGCAAAAAGTAGACGTTGACAAAACATAGACGTAGATTCAAAAATCAGAGACGTGCTTTTAGAAAACAGAGACGTTCTTTAACCAAACGAAGACGATCTTTAACAAAACATAGACGTTCAGCTGTGATTTGGAGTCGTTCGCAAAAGAGACGTTCGGTGGAACTCGAGTCGTGAACAGAATAATTTGGAGACGTGTCTCATCAGAGACGTACATATTTTTTTAAACGCAGCAATAATTTTGAATGGTACGCCAAACACAGACGTTGACATAATTTGGAGTCGTTCATTAATGAGACGTTGGGTGGCGTTCGTGGCAGTTAAAGGTGAATTAGCCGTTATTTACCTCCTGTCCACACAAATTTTAATGAGGTCGAATTTGATTGGATGTTGGTGCATGGTGATGTCCCATCATGCCTCAGCATGAATTAAGATAAAAGGGGCGCTGCGATCGCTTTCGTGAAGATCGGTTTTCACTGTAGTTGAGCCCCATTGCCATGATTGCTAAGTATTTTTAAAAATTCCTTCGCAGTGCATTAGTATTGGGATGTATCTACAACACGTCGGGCGCAAAACTAAAATAATAGGTGGCGCTGCTGATGTATTAATGCTTTTACGTTTTGGTCATCAGTTCTGAATGGGTTAACATATTGACCTAATTCTTGTACATTCTCTGCATCCATAGGCTACATAATGCAATTTTCCGCATTTAACCCCTTCCTCGTCTTTTTCAGTAAATTAGAATGCTTGGACTTCCTGGGTCTTCCTTCCTGCAACTACAGGGTGTTTCAAAAAAAAGTTGTCATCTCTAAAATATCTCCTAGAACCCAAACCCATGAATATTTTTGCCTCTGATTTGGTATGTAGATAGGTCAGGATGCATGGAGGTCCTGGAGAAATTTTGGCCCTGACCGCTTCATGCGTGGATGGTTAAGAGGCCTCGGACTGAGCAGGTGCAAAATGCAAAAAAAGGAAAGATTTATCAGAAAGCAATGAAACATTTATTTCATTTGTTGCGTAGGCTACAGAATTTACCATGATTACTGGAGTCTACCTTCCACATGGCCATTCAGAAGAGTTTGCAGAGTTCCCGTCAGCCCAATTATTGAAATGTCCTCAGTGCACTTACACCACTTACTCTTTTATTGTTTGGAGGACACCTGCATTTCGGACCCTTTTACTTTTGGGGTCACTGTTCCACCATAACGAGACACCATCATACAGACATTACGTAAACATCATGAGTATGTCTACACTTAACAGCTAACAAAATCTGAGCCAAAAATATTAATGGGTTTGGGTTCTAGGAGATATTTTAGAGATGACAACTTTTTTTTGAAACACCCTGTAGTGGCGCTATCCTAACCAAGCGGAGATAAACATAACTGGGTCACGTGACCGACGTTTTTGACATGTGTAAATGATGAACGTACTAGAATTACGTCAATATGTTAACCCATTCAGAACTTATGACTAAAAACGTAAATGTATTAATATCTCAGCAACGCCACCTATTATATTAGTTTTGAGCCAGGCGTTTTATAGACACATCCCAGTAGTAATCCAATGCGAAGGAATTTTAAAAAAAATTAACCCATAGGGCTGCACTACAGAAAAAAAAACGAGTTTCATGAAAGCGATCGCAGCGCCCCGTTTCATCTTAATGCATGCTGAGGCATGATGGACATCACCATGCACCAACATCCAATCAAATTCAACCTCATTAAAATTTGCCTGGACAGGAGGTAAATAACGGCTAGTTCACCTTTAACTGCCACGAGCGCCACCCAACGTCTCCTTTGTGAACGACTCCAAATCACAGCTAAACGTCTCTGTTTTGTTAAAGAATATCTTTGTTTTGTTACAGAACAACTCTGTTTTCTAAAAGCACGTCACTGATTTTGTAACTTACGTCTCTGTTTTGCCAACACCAACTTTTTGCGGGTATAACTGCCCATACACAACCACATATTCCGCCTTCCGCTGCCGCACACGAGTGCAATTTTGTCTCCGACGTTGCCTTCATAGGATTTTTTTGTCTCAGCATCCTGTCGCCGCACACGAGTGCAAATTTGTCTGCTGTAGATGCGGCGTGACGTCATTCGTCGCCAAAAAAATCGGGACGAATGGAAACATGTGTGACGTCATTTATATAACAATGTCATGATGTAAAAATGACGTCACAACGGCTCTTGATTGGTCAGACTGTTTTGCATCCGTCTCCGCCTCCGCCTCCAACCACCGCACACGATGACATTTGCACGTAGGAGGCAAAAATCTCCATAGTTGGAGACAAAATTGCACTCGTGTGCGGCAGGTATAAGGCCGAGATCTGGGTGAAAGGTTTTCTCGCCAGTGAAGAGATTGATTGCAAAAACACCACAGAAATAAATGGAAAAATAGAGGTCAATCCGCTCCTCAGAACAGGGTTTCCCAACAATATCAGCTTGCCATATGTTTCCTATGATAGAGATGTAAGCGATCCTGAGAATCCCAGGGCTTCGCGCTCGCTCACTCGCACTATGCCCTGAGGACATCCGCCCGATTGCGTGGGGTAACTGGCGAAAGAAATCCTTTCGCCCAATCAGCATCGCGTTCATGCAATGACGTCATTCATTAGAGCTGTGCCTCCACTTCGTGTTGTGAAGATGGGACAAATCGCACTTCGATTCCCTGACAAACTGGCTGAATTTTTGACTATTCCTGAATTAACTTCGCGTCAAAATGGTTCTCACGGATTATGTACATAATGACTACCTATCAATAGGTTCAAAACACGAAGGTATGATCCAGTTCATGTGTTTGGGGCAGCTGTCATTCGACAGCGTGCATAAATTATGGAATGAGATACAGTTCTATTTGCCTGGTGCCCGTTAACTCGTAACACCAGATCTGTGTGCAGACGTTGCAGCACTAGGCACAGTGTTTGGTATGTTACATCAAGTGGCGTTCCCCCACTGCAGTGCATGGATTATTCGTGAATAATTACCAATTGGCGAATACACACGAGGGAACAGCCGTCTTCCCCACCGAAACGGGATGGATTTCCTCAGGGCATTGAGGGAGGGTACGACCGTAAATGACCTGAGATCTCAGGATGCAAATCACCATCCATAAGGTGTGTCTTTCAAAAAGCAAATCAGCTTATCCCTGTTGTGATCGGTCAAACAAACTAACTGCCGTCTTTGTTTAAATATTTTGCCAAATGTTTATCATGTTGAGGACTTTGCGCATGCACGAGCTCACCGAGGAATTCTACAACACTAGAATTCTGTGTCAGTTGCACTGGCATGCCTTACCAGTATTCATGCATTTTCTCCTGTTAATTTTCATCACAATGTAAAATGCTGGCAGGTACTAAGGTCTATATCCTCTCGTGGAAATGGACTAGCCACTCCCGTGTTTGTGACGTCCGATTACATAAAAAGCACCAAAGACGCTATTTATAGCTCTCAAAATGAGACATTTGAATAGAAAGTTATTGAATGATATGAAATCTCCAGCATCCTCAGATAAAACTTGTAATAGTCAGCTGGTTGTTGACAACAGTTTGTTGGTCGTTCCTTGGCGATTTCATCTTCTTGGCTGCTTGCCGCCTCCAAAGCAGGTACTCAGCGAATGCCATACTAGAATGGAACCGGAAGTAGACAATGAAGGGGAAGAGACTTTGAATAATCACGTCCCAGGTCCTAGCCCCGAAATACTGGCATTCGGTAACCCTCAACCCGAGGTACTTCGTCTCAACGACGGTGTCAACAGTCCATCCAGCAATGTTCATCACCATGAGAAACACGGCCGCTTGTTCTACGCCGGGGGCAAAGACGTCATCGTGATTACCACGGACCATCGACCAATGGATGAAAAAAAGGTTTCTGGTCTGGAATCCAATTTGCATCAACATGGTCAAGGCACTTATTAAGTCGACGAGATACGGAACGCAATTTGGTACATGGCGGAAGAAGTCCCCATGTGTTGTCCCACTCAACATCAGGTAGACGGCACTCACCGAGCGAATCATGTTGAAGAGATTACAGCCAAAAGCTGAGATAATAAGTACACCTGACTCAATTGAGACCAATCTCCGAACTGGAACGCCCTGCTGGAGAATCTTGTTCAATCTGCAGTACAGATAAACATTCACCAACGCCGAGCACAAGATTACAAATGGTGCGTAGAAGTAGAATGGAATGTTGACCTTGAACTTGTCTGTGTGGTGTGTCTTGAGAAACAACAAGAGGAAATACACGGAGAACACGATTACGCCGAACCAGCCAAAAAGGTGGTTTTGACGACAGGCGCGTCCACACGTATTAGAATTCCTCTTGGTCCTGGGAAGAAGTGGTTCAGATTCTTCTCGCCTTGGTCTGAACCATGAAATGACGCTGGCAATCGTATTTTGAGTGTCGTTAAGTGGAGTCAGAATGTCCTGGCCATCTTGAACATTCTCGACAGATTCCTCTCTCTGGGTAATGTGACTAAGATCAATGCTCTCTATCTCCGTGTTCGTGCCCAGGATTTCAGCTGTATGCCTCCGACCGAACCACTTCCATGCAATCAGATTCAGTGATGTTGCAAGCACGTAAAACTCGGCGTGAAAAGAGAAGACGTATGATTCCAGTTTCGTCTCTAGTTTGTAGTAATCGGTGGTGTGGCTCTGACAGGCCTCGACCATAGAAAAGTTAGTGTTCTTGTGTCGGGCTTCATGTATTCGACTTGCATTGCCTGGCACACATTCCAGGGAAAAAGTTTTCTTGAACACCTCCCTTGATTCATAGAAAACGCAGTGCAGCATCAAAGTAATATTGGTAAAACCGTTGAAGAGAAAAACTCCTCTCCTCTGTATCTGTCTGTAACGGGCAAGCCATTTTCCACTCCAGGATAGGAATGCAATCTGAACAGCCATGTAAACTGGCTTTAGCATGGTGGTCATTAGACCAACGACAGACGTCGCGTTGAATCCTACTTGATAAATCTGAAAGATTCTCAAGCACTCCGCAGTTGCTGTCATACTCACAGCATCAAACAAGGTGCATCCAATCAGGAAGACGACCATTCCGGTGAAAGCGAGGGGAGAGATGATAGACGTCATTCTGGTGTCTTCATCAGCGTGACTGTGGACCAGTTTTAGGTTCGTTCGCCTGCAGCAGTACATAATGAAACTGCTGACTGATATTAGAGTTATGATATATACGTGATAGCAGAATACAATACTTAGATCTTGACGAATCCACCGGATGATGATGAAGGCGAAGGAAAAAGCTACGAAGAGCGACAGCAGAATGTAAGAGTGGGTGTAGTCTACTGCCTCTTGCTGCTCTCCGTGACAGTTGCCCAGGTCGCCTCCACGGCGAGTCCGTGTTTCCTCCCTTGTTGACCTCTGCATAGTTTTCGAGAACCACGGCTGGATGAGCCTTCTGGCACTGGAAAAAAGAACAAGAATGCCAATCGATCAGTATACCGGAAATAAGTCTGGGGTGAAATCTCAGTCACACGACCACAGCGTTTGCAGGGTTGTTCGTCAACCGATCACCTGTCATCAGAACAACTGCACAGGATTTGCCTGTGGGTGAAATCCCAAGCTACCCTAGACCTACTTTATGATACGTATAACACTACCAAAATCATCCTCTCAGACAATTAATGTTGCTAAATTTTGTACCCACCCCATGGCCCGCTTGACACGGCAACTGAATGGTATGAAGCTTCTGATAGTAAGAACTGATAGCCCTTTCGCCCACGAACTCGCCGTTTGGCGAGCGTGGTCTGTACCACCACAGGCCTCTGGGTCGTTGTCAGTAAAATCGGGTTCGGGGTGTTAATTAACGAGTTTCTCTCCAGAATAGGCCTGTCACCTCGAGTTATGTATATAAAAAGACAAGGTAAGCAAGCGAATGCACCCGATTCCCAGATCGGACACCTACACTTCGACGCTCTCAAACTCACCCGAAACCTCACAAAAATCCCTCAAACTGGTGCTCATGCACATGAGAAACTCCCGAATTTGTTAATCCATGGTGTCAGATACTCTAATTATTATCCTGATTTGTGTAATTGCCTTAATGTAAACATTGGACATTCAGCAACAAGTTCCCTCTTCCACCATTCTTGGTTTTGGTCACATGACCAGCAGGCAAGCTGACAATCACAGGCAAAATTTAATTTTATAAATTTTATCACAGGGATACTTGGCTTGTATCGCTTGCAAAACATCTTCAAGGTGGTAGAATGAACAGAAAGGGCAAAATACATGTATAAGATAAAACGTACTTTGGGCACTTAAATTTTATTACTTTGCATCGGATGACTGAAAACATCCTCCATTTGCCTGTGGTAGTTCAGCTTGCCTGTTGGTCCTGTGACCAAAACCAAATGGTGGACGTGGGAACTTGTTGGTGAATGCCCAATGTTTACATCTTAATTAAGGCAATTACACTAATCAGGATAATAATTAGAGTATCTGACACCATGGATTAACAAATTCGGGAGTTTCTCATGTGCATGAGCACCAGTTTGAAGGATTTTTGTGAGGTTTTGGGTGAGTTTGAGAGCGTCGAAGTGTAGGTGTCCGATCTGGGAATCGGGTGCATTCGCTTGCTTACCTTGTCTTTTTATATACATAACTCGAGGTGATAGGCCTATTCTGGAGACAAACTCATTAATTAACACCTCGATTTTACTGACAACGACCCAGAGGCCTGTGGTACCACACACCCTCGGACATTCAAACTGACCGATTGATGTTCTCTTTGCATATATGTGAGCCGCTCTGGCAAAACCAGATGCTTCTTGCTCTTACCTTGGCAGGTTGAGACCAAATGTTTGTCAGTTTCAGTGTTGTCTGCCAATTATGAAATCTGACAGAATCTATTTCTTCCATTCTCTCCTGGTGTCATCTTAGTTCGTTTAGGCTCAACTTCCGAGCGACAAGCGTCGGGTTTTCCCAGAGCGGCTCACATATTTTAATGCGAGACTACATGTAGGGCCTACCCCCTCTCAATACGCGGTTTTTCGTTTTTTCCCTTCTTCCCTACATGTACTTCTCGAGGGTGCTGGCCATGGGGCTGTGGCCCCGCTTAGCGCCATAGAGCCAACCGACCATGATGCCCCGCCCCATCATCACCTCTGGCTGGGTGCCGTCCTCCTATGATCCCACTGCCGCGTTCCAAAAACAGAGTGAGCAAGAACATGATCACGTATGCACATGACGTCATCTCACTTTGGATTAACTAGGATAAAATTGCATTTTAACGTTTGTCCAGTGGTCTAGATTGACTGACTCCAAAGTGCAAATCTGATTTGTGACAAAACGGCTACATCTCCGGAACGGAAGCAGCTACGAAGACACAACTAGCGCCAAAAGAGGAGGAGAAAAAAAGTAGCACAATTTTGCATTTTTTCAGACGCGTAGGAGCAACGGTTGTCGAGATATAGACCTTTAAAGATTGGCAACCTGACAAAAACGTAGGCAGAATTTATTTCCTCACAGCTTGCATCTTTGGCTCTGGCCTATCATGTCTCTCACAGAGATTTTGGAACAAGCAAACCAACATGAGGTCGTGGCCCATTTCGTTGCCTCTAGAAGGCTTGTTGTACTTGACTCGATGACTTGAAGACTCGATGGCGCGAACACTCCATGACCGCCAAAATTATCCAATGAAATTCAGCTGGTTATTTCTAAAAAGTGGAATGGATCGACGGCAAAAGTAGATAGACGTAGTGTCGCCAGCAGCCAAGAGCTGTAGTGAGGTTAATAGTCAGCGTAAATCATGAAATGAAGGATGAGCTCGAACTAGGCCTACAGGTCCTAAGTCCTTCATAATTTACTATGTGTCCCTTTTGAAAAGTTGTAGGGATTGGTCTTGTCTCCCTATTCCCAAATTGTATGAGGTATAGCAGTAATTTTCAGCCCTTTCGAGCAAAGATCCTAACTGCCTGTTCTTTGCCGGAAGTGTCCCAAGGTGTCAAAGTTGCCATGCGAAAAGTAAATTCATGAAAATGACAAAATGCACCCGGGTTATTCATGTACTTCATGACGTCATACAATCTTGGACGAAAATTTTCTGATCTTGGACGATATTTTACATGTATAAATCTTGCACCGTAATTTTAATTTTTGCAGTGTGATTTTTAGGTCTTGGACTATATTTTATAACTTCGCAATGTATTTTTTTTCAATTTTGTAAACCTTTTTTTTGTAATTCTTGCAGTGATTTTTACATTCTTGGACGATATTTTTTAAATCGTGGAGGAAATTTTACAATTCTTGGATTTTTTTTAAGTAATGAAAATTAAATTCTTGGACAATACGTTTTCAAACTTGAACGAAAAATCTGTCTTGAATAAATTCCACTTCGGCATTCCATACCGACCCGTTTGCATGAAAGCATACTAGGTCCAGTTTCATACTAAGTTCCCCACTGAACTCCATACATGTCAATATTATCTGTTGCCTTCCGATGATTTTGAGCCTGCATGCATCCAATTACATGGAAAAAGACTGGGCTTCCCGCACAACCACAATCATGCATGCCAAACGCCAATGACGTCATGGTTATAGAGTTATACTAAAATTGGGAATAGATCAGTTCAAACTAGGTCATCGTCTACATTGTATGTCGTCATGGCGATTCCTTAGAAACCCGCACATGTGCAGTAGCCTTTTTTGGTCAACACGGAAGGTGGTGTGTTTTCTTTGGTTTCAAAGAAGGATTCTGTTAATCGGCGGCATTTTTGGTGCTTCTCTTCGATATTTCTACAGGGCAGCCATTAATTACGCTGTGAAAGGGTCTGATACAAATTGAGGAAAGGAAAAATGACTGGTTTCCCCGCTATATCACCAAAGCGTGCGAGAGGTCGAGCGAAGATTGCAGTGAATTCGTGATCTACGCCATCTGCACCGCCATTTTGTCCATTCGGACACCGAAGCTGGGCGAGTTTTTCTGTATATCGCAACCGATTTTCATGTTGGTAACGATTTTTAATACAACCTGGTGATTATATCGATGACTCCCATACGTATAAACACAAAGCTGAGCGAAATACCAACAGAAAACGGTAAAATTGTGCAACCCACCGGCAATCCTTCGTTGAAAGCCATTACAACATTGACTTCCGGCTTGGACCAAGGAAAATGGTAAACTGCGCATGGGCGAATTACCCATGGAAATGGCCTAACCACGAAGTTCGAACTCATCTATAGGTATGCGGTTTAACGATGGTTATAAAAATATGCCAGAGGTGGCTTATTTCATCTTCCTAAAAATGTTGCATAGTAACCCAGTGTTTTGAAATGTGGAACTCGAATTAAAATAAGGCATGCACCAATTAATATACAGGAAATTTAATTGGCCTTCTTCGTGCCTTCCAGTCATCGCGCCATCGAGTCATCGAGCCAAGTACAACAAGCCCCTCCAGAATGAGTGGACTGGCGCCAGTTTTGGTTTCAATTTTGGGGACCTATAGACCATGTGCACGTGACGTCATCATTGACGTCATAATTCGCACGTCAGCCATTTTGGACGGCATCTGACACTACGAATGCGTTGGACGTGCCGTCCAAAATGGCGGCATCTCGACGTCGCGGTGACGTCATAATCGTCGCTGCACATGGTCTATAGGCACGTTTTTGTAAACACATGAGTACACAATGTACACTTTCCAAATTATTCCGTGTGCAAAAGGGTCAATAGACCACCATCTTGTTGGAAAACTCTATTGACCTACAAGAGTTACGGAGCTCAACGTTTACAAAGAAAAATAGACAAATTATGAACACTCCTTAACATCAAATGCAAGGTGGTTTTGTCGGCACATGACGCGCACTTACCTTGATCACGGCGCATTTACCTTGAACACGGAGCACTTACCTTGAACACAAGTTGTCCTCGCTGTACCCAAATGGAATATTGTCGTTGGAATAAAGCGGTCGACCAGACGGCGTCCAATTTAAATGTATTCTCGAGTTTCAGGAAACAACCAAGGAGCATCGTTTAATTATATAAAATGACATAATTCACATCTCATGACGCTTCCGTTTTCCTCTCATGAACGGAATCGGCGGTGAAAAACATTGGATAATGATAATTCAGAGAAGTTGATGTTTTTGTTGGGGGAAGAAGCCAATCATGAGAGTGGCAAAGTACGCTTGTGGGCTTGGTTTCTTTCATCTCCTCAAAAGAAACGCTTAAGTGGTTTCATCTGACGTAATGCCAAGATCGTGATTGGTTTTTCCCACATATCAGCTAGGGAGCATCCATTAAGTACATGTACGTACGAACTGAGGGGGAGGGGGTCTATGAAAAAGCGTACATTATGCGTACGGGGAGGAGGGATATATAGCCATGCGTACGTACGCAACCCAAGAACCATTCTGAAGAAATAAAAACTGCTTGAATCAGTTAGATACCATGAAAATAACAGTGGGTGAATCATATTTGGTAATTGCACACGAGGCCGTAACTTACCGGTAGGCCTACACTTTGACTTGGTTTCAGATGTCACCCCGCTGCGAAGTTTTAGCCGTTTCCCGCGCGTGCCATATGTCTTATTCCAGGAGTAAGATAGCACATACACTTGCGGAATTGTAAAAAATACATGTAGGCAATTCATAGAGTAATAAAGTAGGCCTACATGTAGTCCCTTGGCGTACGCCCGTACGGGGGTTGAGTCAATGCGAACAAGGTGCGTACAGGGGGAGGGGATCTAGAAATCGGCGATTTGGTGCGTACCTATTTAGTGGATGCTCCTCTATCGGAATGAAGGACAGAATCAGGGACCGTTCATATAGATGGAAATATACTAATGAACTATACAGGGTGGTCCAAAAAACGGACAAAAGCGGTTCATTCCGCGAAATAGCGGAATAAACCGCGTTCTCAGGCAATGCATAAACAATACAGCTGCAAAGTACACATCACTTAGGGCTCACTCACCAGTGGGGACGAGGCCCAATTTGTACCCCCCCCCCTCCCCCCCGAAAAATATAGTACTTCAATCTCGGTTGATCTCCATCAATGTGTATGGGCCTATCCTGTCCCGATTTTGAATTTGTTTAATGCTAATGTCTTAGGTATTTTGTGAAGAGATTTTGGAGATTTGATGAGCAAATTATCAGAGCAGTGTGTGCAAGAATACTACATGTATATGTACATTTTCTAATGTTTTTTTTGTAGTTGGTATTGCTGCCGCTAGGTGCTTCCTCTACGTCGACAGTGAAAATGCCTGTAAGAGACCGCATACTGTGCTCCTTTAATAATAACAAGAATATATATGTACTTATATATTCTTGATAATAAGCATGCAGACAGGGCCACAACTGCAGTTGACTCAACGATTCGTGCACACATAAAAATCACCTTGCAACAGTCAAGGTTGGAAACCATATT
Organism: Notospermus geniculatus; assembly: GCA_002633025.1. Lineage (NCBI taxonomy): Eukaryota > Metazoa > Nemertea > Pilidiophora > Heteronemertea > Lineidae > Notospermus > Notospermus geniculatus. The sequence continues at coordinate 533,954 of NMRB01000171.1, forward strand.
TGACACAACATTAAATTTATTTGAAAAAAAAACACAGCTTAATGTCGGAATGACGTTGACTGAATATGCCCATCTTACGTGACCAGCAGTAAAAATTCTGATTAGAAGAAGACTAATTCAACATAACACTAAATCATGTAGCTGTCGAATCCATACAATATGTGCATAAATTCAGACACAACTTCACAGCATGTATGCCCGCGGGAATTTCGGCCTATTTTGGGCAAAGTTTCCTTTAGTCTATATTTAAACTCACTGTATTATACGCAGAGTTGAAACATCGAGATAGACAATGACACATCTACAGTCATGTTTCATATATATTCGACACTTTGACGTTCTGCGTTTTACGCGTAAAACAATCCGCCTAGTGTATCACATGTTGCGTTGTTGCTATACATCCAATCAACCTAATATTCGGACATCATGACGTCGTAGTATTGAGGATGACGTCTGTCGTGTGACGTACGTCTATTATTGCGTTATCGCATTGTTGTGACGTCATTCACAAACGTCGGAAGGAAATGGAAAAATATCTGTAACCCGTTTCAAAGAGACTATATTTCGCACATACCCAAAGATATCATGTTATGAATATTTCCATGATGTTAAGAACCGCTAGAAGTATAACATATTTATTTTTGATATATTTGAACAGTCTGCACCATTGGAAAACGTTCGCTGAAGGCAGCGGAAGAAATAAAGAACGTTACGCCGTACCACTGAATTTGACGTATAATTTCAGTACCTATAGAAAAACCGTTGAATTTGCGATGTTGCTTTGTTTTGGACTATATCGATACTTTATCCCAAAGGGGACTTGCTAAGTGAACTATTGCAATACAAATGTTAGCCTTGAGAGTATTGAGAATGCCGCCGCAGTACTTTTGAAACGGTGAACCAATTTCTTCCCTGACGGCGCCGTTACGCGTGACGTCAAATTCACTTTCTGAATTGACGCGTTCGTCGTTTATTTCTAAACTGCTTAACAAAAATGAATGAAATCGGCATGTATGAAAGCCTAAGATATCTCCTACCCACCCTTGAATTTTTGAAGCGATCGTATTCTTTAATCGTAGTTGGGAACTGTTTCTCTGAACCATCCGCAAAAAATAAAAAATCAGCAACACTGCGTACAAATTGACTCCCCAAGGTTACGGACTTCGCTATTTTCCCCAAATCTTCTAACTTACAGAAGTCATGTATCTTTGTCTTTCGAAATGTATATACATTTGGTGTATGTGCCGGTCTGTTTTAACGTACTGAGCCATCCAAGTTGCGATTGGTACTGCGCGCAAACACTGCGACGTCAAAGTGTCGAATATATCCCTATTAAAAAAATAGCTATGGTACCTTATGGTATCCTGTGGCATCCTATGGTACCCTATTGTATGTTAGTATTGCTATTGTACCCATGGTATTTTATGGTACTATGGTATTAATTTATGGTACTTATGGTTCCCTTTTATGGTACTATTGTATTTTATGGTACTATGGTATTAATTTATGGTACTTATGGTTCCCGTTTATGGTACTATTGTATTTTATGGTGCTATGGTATTAATTTATGGTACTTATTGTTCCCATTTATGGTACTATGGTATGATATGGTTCTATGGTATTAATTTATGGTACTATAGAATGTTATGGTGCTATGGCATTAATTTATGGTACTATGGTTTCCTATGGTTCTATGGTATTCCTATGGTACAAGGGATGAAAATGGGAAAAGGTTTTTCCCATTGAAAAAAAACGAGGAGTTAAATGTTCTGATTTATAAATGTATAAGATTCTTGCTTACTATAGGCACTAATCATTTCTGATGTTGGTTGCAGTTGGTTTGCAATTATGAGCGAGAATATCATACTAAAAGTTTTTTATGGTAAAACCAAATACCTGACAAAACAGAAAACATACACTTTCGGAGAAGTCTCATCACAAGTCAAAATCTGAGTCTTGACAAACTTTACTGTTTTCAAGCATTTTACATGGTACCCTCTGTGGTTTTATGGTGCAATACCATACAGCAGAACACCATAGAAAGGGTATAAACCATAGAATAACACAACATTATTATACCATAAAAAGATTACATGTACCATAGAAATTGATGAACCATAAAGTTCTTATGGTATCATATTGGTACCATAGGGAAAAGTACCATAGACTGTTACAAAACACCATAGACAAGCACCATAGAAAATCTATGGTAATTGTCTATGGTATTCTCTATGGTATATCCTATGGTATTATTTTTAATAGGGATATGACGCGCGACTGTAGAAAATAGACAACCGAGTTGACATGTTGACGGATGAATTTGTGTATCGGTTGTGAACGAACGTTGACGATTTTCCGAGTAGTCCAAACGACATTTCTATCATATTCACAGACCTGGACGTAGAGAAAAGCGTGCAAAAATCAAATCTACATGTAGTTTTCGTTTGTTTGTTTTAGTGGGAACACTCGACTAAACATTAAAGTGGAGAGAAGAGGAAACCCAGAAAAGTAAGACCATTTTCGCCCTGTGAATGTTGATTATTTTAGACATCTGTTGTGAATGGCATATTCGTAGTATACTCACCGGCCTACGAAGCTTTCATAATACTGTGTGGACAGGGAATTTGAGGAGGCTTTTATTCTTCATAGACAACTGCACATCAAAACGGTCAGGTTCGTCAGGGCATTCTTTTTCATGTACATATAGGCCTACAACTTTTAATTTGCTTGATTAGGGAGTATGTACATGCAAGAAGTACATGTACAAAAATACAATCGAAAAGTGCCACATCTGCACTGGACTGGATGTTCGTAAAGCAACAGAGTTGAAAGGCATGGATATGATGATTCAAAATACCTTGGTGTCTGGTGCGTACATGTGTATGTTTTAAATGTACAATCCTGAATGCAGCTGGTTTGGGTTACTCGATTAGTGTTTCCAAAATGGCGTCCGCCATTTCTCGCTTCGAGCCACACTTGACACTAGATGGCGTTATCTTCTATAACACCACTAGCGCAGGTGCTAGGTTTCCATCTTGAAAGTAGTGCAGATTACTACATTTTGGTAAATAATAATAATAATTGTGCAAGCCCGCGTTATTCTCCCAGAAGAGGTTCCAAAGTCCAAATCAATCACCATGAAAACGAGACGAACATATTTCCTCAATGCGTCAGCTTTATTCCAAATTCCAACCAATGTTGACAACACTCTGATGATGTCTATTCTGACGATTGACTGCAAAATATAACAACAGGAATAATAAGAAACGGTCTAAACTTTACCCTTTAAACACACTAGGCCTAACTCCAACGCACAAATTTCCCACATGAGAACAGAGACATTAGTTTCACAAGCGAATAAAAGAGGGCGCCACTAAACAGCGCGCACGTGCCTCCACGTGCTATTATAATTAGCCCTTTCACATACAATATGGAGTCCCCATAGAACTTAACACAAGTAGGCCTAGCCCTACATTTCATGTATTCACGACGGCGAATTCAACCTTATTTCCGACATGGTTACACTAAACTCATCTGCATTAGATTCTCGACACTAGGAATTAATTCAATAACTTGAAACTAGAACATAAAGTCTCTCACAAACGGAGAAAAACGCTTCTGAATTCACATCAATAGGTGCACGCAACTCGTGCGGGTCACACGTCTCATCACACAACCGTGACGCAACTCCCGTAAATGCTACTTCAAAGTGCCATAAACTCTTCATATCTAAATCTGAGTGACGTAAAACGATTCTCGAACATGTTTTCTTGATATTATGACTACTTACAGGACTTTATGCCTCCCGGAAACATGAATAAATCGACGAGAAAGAGGAGAAAAACACGGGATGCTCAGTTCCGTTCAACAATGTCTGAAAGATGGCAGCCGCGCCTAGCAACCACCCTAACAACCAAACAGTGTCCCATGCGATACTGCCCCCATAGTAAATAACTCGAACTAAACGAATAAAGCCTATTGTGGCATCTACATCCCGGCCCCTTAATTGTGAGGTCACACAATTACCCAAACCAAATAACTGTCTATACCATTCCGGTACCAAACTTCAAATCTTCTATAGCAATTGAGCTCCTCTCAACAGTCTCTTCGGCATGGATAGTTCACATCGTGTCGTTTCGTATCAGTGATGAAGTACTAGTATTTCAAATTCCTCGACTGTCTATAGCAATCTAAATTCAAATTTCTATTCACCAATTTACCCAAGGTTAAAGCATGAAAATTATGTGGAGAGAGGTGCTAGCACTTCATCCACCAACACCAGTCTTCAGCACTGGTGGGTTGACCTACACGATTGATTCTCTGAACTGCTTGCCCAATAACAAACGAATCACTGTTCATCGGACGCCAGAATCAGGACGAGCTTGACGATTGGACGTTCCAGTGTCGTTGTCTTCGTCTTCACCGTAGCTGACCTGACGAAACCTCCATTGTCCGTGACAACATCGACTACTCGGCCCATTGGCCACGAATTGCGAGGGGCTGTTCCATCCACAACCAGAACGACGTCTCCGATGCGCAAGTTTCTTGCAGGCTGCAACCATTTCCGACGTTCTTGGAGTAACGGTAAGTATTCCCGCGTCCACCTTGTCCAAAAGACATCAGCCAGGTACTGGACCTGACGCCATCGCCGTGTAACGTATCTGTCTTCTTTGCGGAAGATTCCTGGGGGTGGATCCTTGCCTGACTGGAGGAGTAAGAGGTGGTTTGGTGTCAGAGCTTCTGTGTCGTTCGGATCANACCACCCTAACAACCAAACAGTGTCCCATGCGATACTGCCCCCATAGTAAATAACTCGAACTAAACGAATAAAGCCTATTGTGGCATCTACAGCCTCGTGCATTTGTATTGCAAAATCCAAGTAAAATAATTTGCTGGCTTTCATTCATATGACCCATTGTCAGAGCCAGAGGATCAACTTCATTGCGTGGAAGGAGGAGGGGGACATTTATTGTTGCTGCTTGAGCCTGCTTCTGCTTTTTTTAACTCATTGCGCTAACTGCTCAGCTGTTAAACGTCTTGTTCATGTTTGTTGTGCATGAGCTTCCCCTGGCCCAGCTGAAGACTCCCGTAGCAGTACTGCAGTCTTTGAAGAGTGAGGTAAGTATGCACTAACTGCGGTAGGCTCACAGGTAGAAGTGCACAAACAACACTAACAACAATGAGCCGAAACTCCAACTTCTCAGGCCTCCCTAAAACACGTCAAGGTACTAAAGTACTTGTAAACACAGTCATTTAAAATCTATTTTGATGAGCAATGTAATGAGGCCATGTGAGGTTGGAGTCCTGGGCAACCAGTCATATCTGTATGAACCCTGGCAAATGGAATAGAAAGCTGTCAAAGTCATCCTACCACACCAGATCAATCAATGAAAGTCACTCCACGTGGTTATACTTTCAAAACACTCCTGACACTGTGTCTTGCATATGTGTACCACAAAAACATACGTAACACCATATTATATATATATATATCTTTATTCGTATTTCTGATAGAGATACACATTGTTTACTGGAGGCAGGAAAAGGTGTACGAAGCTAAACGTTATATAATGTACAGGGTGCAACAATAGGAAGGAAAAGGTGATTAGTCAGATATGCGTCTCAACACACTGCATACATGTGACCTCGTATGCAGAGTTGACGTTTACAAGACACACAAGTACTCAATGATGTTGTCTAAGTTCAGCCTGTCTTCTGCACTGAAGGTCTGATCCCTAAGTTCGAGAAAGGCTCTAATAGCTCCAGGAATATGGTCAATATTGTCCCTTCTATTTGTAAGTAAATTCATAGCTTTGTGCTCGACACCTACTAGAGTTGTCCCCTGAACGGGACAGTTCCAGCGTTCCTCCTGCACCATAGTATAGATATAATAGGGTATTGTGCAGGTTAATACCACATTGGTAATATGATGACATATGGCTCGAATTAACACCAGTGTCCATTCCAGTATTGCTGACAAATGACTGTCACTTTACAATTGTAGGCCCATTACCCTGACATGCCTGATATGCATGCAAACCTATACGCCGTAACTTTTGCCTGGTGTTGCCAAAAGCTGTAAAAATGGAAAACCCAGCTCTCCTTTCCGTGGCATATGCCATTACTTTGATGAACATTCGATCGTGGTGACTGAAGACGTTAATAGTGAGGTTTCGCAAATCATACGGAAAACGAAGTACGAAGTACGAAATTGGACTTCATTTCCATGACGTAATGTATTTCAGGAGATGGTTGGTACCACAAATATCGCCTGCTGCAAGAGCGTCTTTTAGCGTAAGACGTTCGTTAGACCGATAGAGTTACGGTATATATTAAACTTTGAAATTTATCTTTCGTTTCCATTTCATAGATACGAAGTGGAAAATTAAAAATTCAAGATGCAACATAACTCTCTCGGTCTTACACGATATGCTAAAACACGAGTGGCGGCAGGGACATTTTTGGTACCAACCATCGCCAGAAATACATTAAGTCATGGAAATGAAGTTGAATTTTGTATTTCGTACTTCGTGTTTCGTCAGATTAGCGAAACCTCACTAGTGAGGTTTCGCAAATTCCACGAAACACGAAGTACGAAATATGAAATTGGAATTAATTTCCATGACGTAATGTTTTAGTTTTTTGTAGATAACTGGTACCACAAAAATTGCCAGATGTAAGAGCGTCATTTAGCATACATGTATATGATTTTGGACCGATAGAGTTACATGTATGGTGTATACATGTATTAAACTTTGAAATTTGTGACCCGTTCTGGTAGAACCGGGCATATGTCGCTCTGAGCTTGGCATGTTGAGACCAAATGTTTGTCTGTCTATTGTGAAATCTGAAACAATCTATTATTTCCATTCTCTCCTGGTGTCATCTTTGTTCGTTGAGGCTCACCTTCTGAGCGACATTTGCCCGGTTCTACCAGAACGGGTCACATTTATGTTTCGTTTCAACTTCGGAGATACGAAGTGATGCACCAGGGACATTTGTGGTACCAACCATTCCCAGAAATACATTACGTCATGGAAGTGAAGTTGAATTTCGTATATCGCAATTTGTGTTTCACATCTGCGAAGCTTCACTAATTTCCAGGACATTTATAGCGGATTGTTTCAGAGGTTCTATGTTCATCGGACTGGCAGAGACATTTACGGTGATTTAATGAGAAACAACTGTGTTTTATTGGATCGTCACTGGTAATTAGCCCAGATGAGTTGAATACATGATGTTTGTTGAGATCAGGTGAGCCCCGATCCCTGCTGCATCGTCACCAAATTCTTGTGTGGCTTCTTCGTCTGCAAGAATTTCAACGTGATCGTGTCGGCTCGAGCCGTCATGAATGAAATGTGCAGTCACAGTTCCAGGCATTGTACTCTCTGCACCGCACTGTTCCAACAATAGCTGGAATGTTCCGGAATGTTCAAGCACAGTGCTGGCTTTGGTCATCCAACCAAGATATTCAATAGCTTTTTATAGATTGAACACCCAAGCCTAAACTACCAGTTCAGTTGGCCTGAGAAGGCGAGTGAATTCATACAATAGGCCTAGTGATTCTAGGCGGAACTAACGTCTGTAATTGAGATGTGGTAATGAGGGTTATGTCATACCTTGTGGTTATGTTTATTTGTGCAATAGACCTGTAATCTATACCCTGGCACAGTAGGAACAATGAACTGTCCCGTTCAGGGGACAACTCTACTAGGTGTCTTGGTATCCCAAGACTATGAGAGAGGTGGGTCAGTGTGTTAGACACAGCGCTCATACTGCCGTTTATGCAGAGAGTTCTACCAAGGGATACATAATTCTCTGTTTTGGAGATATTCTGAAAGAACTGTATGCATCTGTTGTTTACTTAGCAGTTCCCGAGTGATCAGCGAAATCTCTCACTTCTCCTTGACGATAAAGTATTGGGGATGAGAGGCATTCGAAATGACCACGATCGAAGTTCGCGATTACGCAAGATCACTCGTGACCTTGCAGTTCCACTGGGATGTCATTAATAAAATATAACAGTGGGTTCTTTGGTGTAAGCCCAAGAGCTTTCTAATTGCTTTCCTCCACGCGGTATAAAAAGCATGAGTAGCTCTGTCATTCAGATCCCATATTTGTACACCGTACAGAGACATGCAGAAGGTGTTGAAAAGTCTTATTGAAACATGAACAACAAATATTATTATTATTATATGGAATGTCTGAGTCCAGGGAGCACACACCCTTCAACTAATTGTGCTGCCACCATTTGTTGTTGTGAAAACACACAACCAAATCTCCAATGTTGGCCTTTATAATGTAATAAAACTCTGGACAAAAGTTTTGAAATACATGTACTTCAACATAGTTCTGAGGACAAACAAATGTTTTGAAATACCGGTACTTTTAATAACACAGTTTTGAGTATCAACACAAAAAGAACCTAACCATTGAGCAAGCCATCATATGGCATTGGTGTTCTAATACACATCAAGACATAATATAGATTACAATCTAACAAAACTTCAAACAAAGTTTTAAAATACTTCAACAAAGTTTTGAGTATCAACACAAAAAGCAACTTAACCATTGACACGGCTGTTTGAAGTGGAAATTATTTTCAATGTTAATGAGCTGTGATGTCCCATGCGCTGCTGACACCAAGCGGCAACAACTGGTAATAATCATTCCGTCAAACGCTAGGCCCTTCCTCTTTATCCTTATTTAGAACGACCTTACAATAGGCCGTAAATCCATGTGTACGCCCATATCAAGGTTTCATGCCATTTTTTGACAGTAAACGACTGTCCCTAAAAAATCATTCTGTAACTTTGTACAGGGATCTCTCACTAAGCTAATGCCGATTGCTTCATGAAGAATCTCTTTGCCAGCATTTCTATTTAACGGCCCGCGTTTCGAGTAGGCATACAATGGAATACCATACAACGTACCTCCCATTCACACAAATTATAAAGGGCGAACAATGCCAAAAGAGGAATGAATTTCTATTGAAAACAGGTTTAAAGTCAAAATCATCGTTTATTCTCCTTGAATCAAGAAAATGATTCTGTAACTTATCAGCGTCACTTCTTACCTAATCAAGGTTCAATCTACGGGGAGAATACTTGTTTGTGTACTTCTAGCCAAGTGCTCGCAGTTTTTGACCGCAAACCGCAAACCTACCACAACGTTTGCCATATGGGCGATCAATACTTACGAGATAGACGTGTACACGAAGCACTAGCTTCAAACAGTCGTGTTGAGCAAGCCATCATATGGCATTGGTGTTCTAATACACATCAAGACATAATATAGATTACAATCTAACAAAATTCGAACAAAGTTTTGAAATACTTCAACAAAGTTTTGAGTATCAACACAAAAAGCAACTTAACCATTGAGCACACACCACTGGTACACACATCGTAGGCCTATGGCATAGGTGTTCTGGTACACACCAAGACATAATATAGATTACAATCTGACGAAACTTCGAACAAAGTTTTGAAATACTTCAGCAAAGTTCTGAGTATCAACAAAAAAACAACTTAACAATTGAGCAAGCCATCGTAGGGCATAGGTGTTCTGGTACACACCAGGATATTCTGACACACTCACACTATTAATATTGTGATCCATCGGCTAAATTACACCATCATACCTGAATAGGTGTATGTGCATGTTTACAGGTTGCATGAAGGTACTTAGTATTATCAGCTAGAAGAAATTCGAATTACATAAGGTATCATAACGAAAGCCAAAGCATGGTTTCCACCATACATGTACCTCCACTTAAGAAAGTTTTCAATAAAATCATTGGGCCGCATTTTAAAACGTTCCTTAACGTTAAGGTCGACCTTAAGTCTATTGTAAAACCATCGAGAACAATAGATTTAAGGTGGACCTTAATGTTAAGGAACGTTCTAAAATATGGCCCATTATCTTGTGCACAATTGTGACGACAAGAAATTCCAGCTAACTCAGCTGTATGCTGACAACTTGACACATACCGTACCCTGCACAGCTACAAAAATGACAATAGGCTAGATGTGACAAAAAATAATTAGGTGCAGAGGCTTCAAGCAACACAGGACAATACAGTCTAAATTCAACGAAATTTGACACTTTTACTTTTCCACCACATTGACACTGAACATTGTCCTGACAGAAACCCTCCAGCAGGTCAGTTTATTCAGCAAGTTAAAGGGCCTCAAGAGGCAGCTCGCCATTAGGCTACTATCAGTACCGGTTCTTCGGCCAGGCGGCGCCACTTTAACGTAATAATCACTGGTACGAGGTATTCAACCTGGGTTTTCCCCGGGGTTTTCCCCTGCCATGCTGGCTGCCTCTAGAGGCCCTTTAAGGACTGTAGTTTTGGTGATACCCTCTTCCCATCTGTGATTTTGAGCAGTTCCTTCTGAATAAACTCGTGGCATTTCCCAGCGTAATCCAAATTCAAAACGTAATGAGTGATGAAGAAAAGAAGAACACGTTCATCGAATTCACCACACTGCATGAGGATCTCTTTGTCAATCGTATTTTTGCCTCCACCGACCGCGATGAAAGAGTTTCTTCTGAGGTCAGCAGGTCCTCATCCGAAGCAGTTCCCTGAAATTTAAGTGAGACTGGTACCGGTATTATAGAAGCAAGATACCACCAGACTCAGTTCAGCGATAGTCAACAGAGATTAATCTGAAGAGTTTCTAATGGATGATCAATTCTATCTGAGAAACTATAAAAACCTTCCACGACACTGTACAGTAGGACAGAAACCAATGACAATTGTCATCCACAAGAAATATATTGCAGTTTCATCGGCCAAGGCACATGGCTTTTTGCAAACTCACAACTGTGTGGCGGCAGTTTCTATCTATGTCAATAAACACCAATGCCAGGCATCATCTACGAAACGGTCTTTATTCCTCAAACTCTGACGTTGGTCATCATTCTTACACTGGACACATTGGACACGTAAAACTGAAAATATAAACCGGGTACACAAATACAGCCTAGGTACACAAAACATCACCTACACTATCCTTATGCTACCGGTAGTACTAATATAACTAACTCCCTTAGGAAGGCACCAAGCCCACACAGGTACAGAAACAATACTGTCAGTAAGGTGTCAGACACCGAGAAGTGGCGCCATCTATGAAGTGACACGTGAACCACATCATGGGCATCATGAATTCCACGTCTATTAAAACACCCTGAAGTGCCTTATTGACGGCACGGTGACCCATCTAAAACAGTGCAGTATGTTCTATACATCATTATTGTTCTTCTCATTACCTCCATTTCCCTCGTCAGGGCGATTACAACAAAATAGACGAGTTTCAATTCGAAGTATCATTAAATTGCGTAATTCTTCAATGCCAAGATGGCGGCAAGCGCACATGTAGCAGTGGGCGGAAGCACTACCACGCCACCGCGGACAACTAAAACACCAACATGACGAAGGTGACAACGCGGGAAATACGAACAGATCAATATAGGCCTAAACAAAACTAACTCCTTGGCGGCAGCCACATGCCTCTCCTAAATTATCTCATAATTTACCCAAACAACCTGAAAGGGTTAACACCATTCTGTCTCTTATACATCTTATACACATACATGCATAGTCCACAGCTCATTCTCTCCTACTCTATTATGCAACACACCTTTAAGAACTTGACAACATTCCTCACCTTTACCTTACATTGCACTTCCAAGGACTCCTAGACTTAAACTTCACTCACCAATAAACGACTCGTATAAAAATAAACCTTGACAAAGTACAAAACACACAAGAGACTAACTCTTGCTTAAATGCTCATATCCCTGAGGCATACAAGTATCATAATCTCGGTTTAGTCAAAAAACAGAAAATTCTGATGCATATCTGCAAATTACACTCTGTTTCACAAGTATAACAAATGTGTCAACATGGTCAAAATAACTCCTCTTGATCTACACACTAGCTACTCCTGACCGAGATACTACTACTATCTACTTAGCACTATCGGCTTCAAGAAGCAGGATCAATTTACTGATAGGCCGTTCATAAGATTTGCCTTTGGCCAAAACCTTCACCTTTCTGACACGGCCGTCCTGGCTTGGGAACACATCTTCAACGCGCGCGAGCGGCCACTGGCAACGCGGCAGCTCCTCGTCAACCAGCAGGACGATATCATTGGGCTGCAGGTCTCTTTGTGGTTCTTTCCATTTTTTCCTACACTGGAGCTCATTCAAAAACTCTGACCGCCAGCGCGCCCAGAACTGGTTGGCGAGGGTCTGAACGCGTCGCCAGTGTTTTCTACAATAGACATCTTCACGTACAAATGCTCCTGGTGGAGGCTGAACTACTTGTGACTTCAAAGTCAACAACTGACTGGGAGCAAGCGGCTCCAAATCTGTGGATTTAGGGTCTACCGGGGTTAGTGGCCTGCTATTAACAATTGCCTCAGTCTCAACAAGGAAGGTATGAAGCAACTCCTCATCCAGTTGACCGCCATGCTGTGAGAGGATGGAGTTGAGAACATTGCGAGCGGAACCTATCATGCGCTCCCACACGCCACCCATATGGCTGGCATGTGGGAAATTCATGTCGAACGCAACATAATCGCACTCGTCTTTCAATAATTCCTGCCTGATTCTAGTGTGGTCCATCTCAGCCAGCGCCATCTCTAGTTCGTTTTTGCCACCTACAAAATTGGTGCCGCGGTCGCACCTCAACAACCTCACACCTCCTCTCCTGCCCACGAACCGCCTATAGGCGTTTAGGAACGAGTCCGTGGTCATATGAAACACTACCTCTATGTGTATGGCGCGACAAGCAAGACATGTAAACAGCAAACCCCAACGTTTCACCTGACTACGGCCTTGTTTTACTGTAAAGGGGCCGAAACAGTCGACTCCGCAGTAGGTAAACGGGGATTCAGATTCCAACCTGTCCCTGGGCAGGTCTGCCATTTTCTGAGTGCACGGGCGACCACGTAGCTTGCGGCATATGATACAGTTCATGATGAAACAAGGTACAAAAAGCACAAAATTGACACACTAAATGATAATGAACAAGAAGAAGTCAATCTCCAGAATTCACGAATTTTCGACCCCAACCGGGGTCTTTTTCAAGTGGAACTTTACAATCTGAAACTCTAGAAAAGACTGAGCTGAAACCCGAATGTACATGTAGAACTACATAGCCTGTGTAGACAGGACAAACAAGCAATTAAGGAAAGAATAGCAGCCAAGCCCCAAAGCCAGGTGGCCGCTGGACAATTAAGGAGAAACTAATTCAGCTGAAAAGAAGGGTTGAATAACTGCAGGGTCTCTCAGTCTGACCACAAGCAGAGTGTAGGTAACTGGCGCAGAGCTTCATTTGGCTGAAAGAAAGTTTATAAATTAATAAATATGACTTGTGTAATACGTAACAAGCACAAAGCGAAAAGATGCACAAAGGAAAAGGAATATAAAGGAAGTCAACTTCCAGATTAGTAGGAAAAAAACAGAATGGATAATGCAAATCACTGAGCAATGAAAAGAATAAGGTGAGGAGGATTAGAGCAAAAACGGGGGGGGGGGAGGGAGGGAAAAAACAAGGCCTAGACCAGAAGGGGAGCCACAGTGCCCTCCGCAACTGGAAAACCAAAACGAAATAGGCCTACCAGGGTGAGAGAAAAGGAAGAACACAAATGCCAAATTGGGGTCTCAGGGCCTTGTGTTAAGACCTGAGGGGGTGATGGTTTTAAGGGTCCACATCCATTTCGACTCTGTCTGAAGGAGAGTCGTCTCATCTGGACATGTCTCGAGGATGGTGAACAACACGTCCGTGACAGCATGTCCTGGCAACTTAAAGTGGGCATAGAGTATCGAGCAGTCACGATCACGGTCCTCTTTCCCTAATTTGATGTTGGACTTATGGTTGTTCATCCTTTTACGGAAACATGTTGTCTGTCCGACGTACTGATTGATGGTGGTGCATCTGGTACATGTGATGCAGTAGACCACATTTCTGCTGTCACAATCAGCGGGACCCCTCAGGCGGAGTGGATGGGACCTACCCGTGGCGGAGCTAGTGATGTGGGACTGGGAGGGCAAGGAGATGCAAAGTAGACATTTCCGACCTTTCTTTGGTCCTTTCCCTGAGCAAGGGTCACAGGTGGGCTTGGCACGTTGGATCTCCTGTGTGGGGACCTTGGCTCTTACCAGCACATCACGAAGGTTTTTGGGTCTCCGGAATGCAATAAGGGGTGGCTCAGGGCAGCATTCCTTCATTGATGGGTTCAAATGAAGAATAGGAAGGAAACGGCGTGTGATTGCAGTAATATCTGGCAGTCCAGGGTGATAGGTGAGGACTAAGGGGATCTTGCGGGTTTTGGGGGACTGCTGGTTGTCTCGGACCTCACTTCTGTCGACACTCTGGTTAGCCTGGGAATCACCATCATCAGCTCTGTCTCTACTCCCATCCTGGGTATTGGTTTCCGTCGTAGTAGGAGGATGGGCCCCCTGGCCGTCATGACGTTGGATCGCCCTTTCTACTTCCCTTGCAACTTTCCGTCTGTTATGTCCCCTGTCTGTGAGAAAGCCAACCAAGTTCTGAAGGTGTTTCAGAGCCGCAGGCCGTTCTGAGCATATGGACAGGATGCGGAGGGCTTGGGAAAAAGGGATGGCACGTTTAGTATGGCCAGGGTGACAGGAAGCTGGGTGGAGGTATTGGTGAGTGTCCGTGGGTTTTACATAGAGGTCAGTCACAATCCTTGAGTCGCAGAGTTTGACAGTCACATCCAAAAAATTCTGGGAGGAAGGGGATGCATCCCAAGTGAACCTGATGGTGGGGTGGAACTTATTGAGCCTGTCAACGAATTCCTCCAGTTTTTTACGTCCATGGGTCCACACAGAGAAAACATCATCTATGAACCTGAGCCAGTTGTAGGGTTGGAAGGGGGAAGTAGCCAGGGCCTGTGACTCGAGCATGTGCATGAAAATGATAGCGTACGAAGGGGCCATTTTAGTTCCTATCGCAGTTCCTGAGACCTGTAAGAAAAACCTTGAGTGGAATTCGAAGGCATTCTTAGATAGGACAAAATGGGCCAGCGTACATAAGTCCTTGGTCACGCTCTCTGGTAGGCCCTGCTTAGTCAAGAATGCCGAGAGGGCATTCAAGCCATCTTCATGTGGGATACTAGGATACAAGCTTCATGATGAAAGATGACACTGCAGACCTAGCCTTGACAATCCAGTAACCAGCTTGCCGGATGCTGTTGAGAGTGATGCCTCTCCCTGAATGACCAACCTTCCTATGATAATGCTCCGTTATCAATCTACTAACGTGGCTGTCCTTAGGTAACAATACGGGATGCTTCACATTATAATCTGCTGAAGATCTCCGCAGACGACCACCCACTCTCATGATTGAAGTTTGATCAAGAAATGGATCCAATGGAAGGAGATTGCTGCCTTTGATCCTTGACCCTGTGCCGGCATCCGCTTCCTGTGACAGAGCTTCCATTTCCTTGGGATAAGCATGACACTGAACTAATCTGATGATCCTTCTCTCTGCATCCTGTGAATCCTCAACAACAACTGGGGAGTACGGTTTACGGTCCTTGGACTTCAGCCGATTCATGTATTTGACACAGATGGCCACAGCCTTCTTGAGTCTATGCCAACTTGAGAAACGCTGGAACCTGTCAATCATGTCGCCATCTGGGAAATCTGGGATTGTGACCTTGCTCTGAAAGACAGAAACCACGCTTTTGACCTCCGGATCATCCTGTGCAACTGTGAACTCCATGTGAGGGGGCTGCTCACCGGTCTTGAGAAATGTGGGACCCTTCCACCACAACTGGTTGTTCATCAACTGACCAACTGACATACCGCGTGATGCCAGATCCGCCGGGTTCTGGTCTGTAACAACGTGTCTCCAGGCAGTAGGGAGGGTTAAGTCGCGTATTTCCTGTACGCGATTGGCTACAAATATGCTGAACTTCCTGGTTTCATTACTCAAGTAACCCAGAACTACCTGGCTATCCGTGTAATAGAAATGCTTGATCTCTTCATAATCCAGTTCTTTATCCAGAAATCTACCAACTCTGGCTGAGGTGAGAGCTGCAGTGAGCTCCAGACGTGGAACTGTAACAGATTTCGCCGGCGTCACCCTGGACTTGGCCATAACAAGAGCTGTATCACTTCTTCCCGACCTGTCTTCCAACCTGATGTAACTACACTGACCATAGCCTTCAAATGACGCATCGCTAAAGTGGTGCAATTCCACTGACTCCACCGTGTCAAGGTCCTGAGTTTTATAACACCGTGGCACACTCAGCTGGGATAACTTCTGCATCTCTGTTTTCCACTCTTCCCATTCAACTAATATCTCACCTGGGATGGGATCATCCCAGCCCACTCCCAGGTTACACAGATACTTGAGAATCCTCTTGCCCTTCAGTACGAATGGAGAAATGAGACCGAGGGGGTCAAACACGGAGCTAATAACTGACAACACTCCACGTCTTGTTGGGGGCTTATCCTTGATCTGTGTCTTGAATTGGAGAGTGTCGGCCTCAACGTTCCAAACTAGACCCAGGGTTCGGTGTGTGTGTACGTCATCATGGTGAAGATCAACACAACTGACCTTGGCAGACGTGGGGAAGGCCTCTGGGATTGCTTCTCGGACTATCTGGCTGTTACAAATGAAGTCGCGCAAGTTGAAGCCTCCTCGTGCACACAACCTTGGTGTGTCCTGGATCAGTGTGACGGCTTCCTGTGCTGTCTGTGTACACTTCAGCCCATCATCTACATAGAAGTTACGCCGTACAAAGTCTGCCGCACTAGGGTGAAGATCGTCTCCAAGGGTGTCTGCTGTGGTCTTCAGAACAAAGTTAGCACAGCCCGGTGAAGAGCGGGCACCGAAAAGGTGCACCGTCATACGATATTCCACTGGAGATTGATTCACATTACCACCTGGCCACCACAAGAATCGCAAATAATTGCGATGTTGCAGCGGTACACCTACCTGTAGAAACATCCCTTCAACATCACAGGTGAATGCTATTGGTTCCTTGCGGAAACGAAGCAAGACGCCACTCAGATTATTGATCATATCGGGGCCAGTAAGCAAGTGCTTATTTAATGCCTCTCCATTGTACACCGCGGCGCAATCAAAGACAACTCTGATCTTCTGTTTCTGGGGGTGGTAGACCGCGTGGTGTGGGATGAACCACACTGTGCCGTCATTCAAGCCAATTTCGCTATCTGGTACTTGCTCCGCTTGTCCTGCGTCCAACATCTTCTGCATGAACTTGGAGTAATCCTCATGGAGACGCTCATTCTTCAATAGCCTAGCCTTCAGTTGTCGCAAACGAGACATAGCCATGTCACGGTTATTGGGAAGTCGCAAGTCATCCTCTCTGAACGGCAATGGTACCTTGAAATGGCCATCTTCACCCAGACGTATTCCATTGCTGAGCCTGTCAACAAACTTCCGATCATCCACAGACATCGCCTCACCATGGGAATTAACCTCACTGAAATCCTGCTCGAACATCTGAACCACCTCCAAAGGGGTAATTTCTTTGGCATGTGTTCCGAATGAGAAGTGGTTGATGCCCCTGCTACCCTCATTCTCCTTCGCTACACAGGAAAAGTTCGTGCACTCCCTACTGGCATCCTTGTCCATGACACCAACCACTCCCCATCCCAGTGCGGTCTTCACACCATACGGCTCCCCATCTGCTCCTGCCACTACCTGCACGGGACGAATAGCTTGGGAACAATTTATGCCAATAAGGAGGCCGATCTCAATATCTAAATAAGGAGAAAGCTCACCGGCAACATTTTGTAGGTGGCGCCACTTCTGAACAGTTTGCGGCCGAGGTATCTGCGAGCGTCTGGCTGGTATGTTACCACGTGAATACGCATTCGGTAATTCTATGAGTACAGATTCATTTGCACCGCGGACCACTAACCCCGTAACCTTTTGACAAGATGTGGTCTCCTCACCAAGGACAGTGGCCAACTGCAAACGAACATCAACACCAGAAACCCCCAGGCTCTCCCGCACCGACTCTGTGACGAAACAAGCGTCTGACTGTTCGTCCAGTAGAGCATACACCATTACTGCGTGCTCTGGCTCATCCTTATGGTAGAGGTGGACAGGCACTATCAAGGAGTGTGTCACCCAGTCAGGCTCGCCTACATCATCAGAGCCGGCGCAGTAAGCGCCCAAGGTCTCAACCTTGTGAGACACCTTGACATCATTACCAACATTACCATTACTACCAGTACTACTAGCACTAGCGTCACCCCTAGATGCAAATGACTCGTCGTGCAATAGGGTAGGGTGAAGCCGTTGACAAGTATCACATCGTTTCCTGTGCCTGCACTCCCGGGACCTGTGCCCCCATTTCAGACACCCGAAGCACAGGCCATGTTTCTTCACACATTCGTTTCGATCCTTCAATGTCATAGCCTTAAACTTCGGACATAGATCCAGAGAATGAGGCTGATCCGAACACAAAACACAGCCCTTGGTGGATGTCGACGATTCCTTCCTTGGGGTCCGTCCTTCACCGTTGGTGGCAGGACTTGCCGTATCGCTACCTGCCGATGATGCCACGAAAGTCGACTTCTTGGTTGGCGCACTCTGCTGTTGTTGCTTCTGATTGGTACCCTTGTCTACCAACGGATTACACGCAATCCGAGCTTGTCGTGAGAGAAACCGGCACAAACGGTCGAAAGTTGGGTAATCCCGTCGTGAGAATTCGGACAGAGTCCCACAACCGACCTCATGATCATCCTCACAATAAAGGCAACGGTCCACTATGTTTAGCCACTTATCCTGGATGGCTTTGGGTAGCTTGCTCAGGATTTTCTGTTGTTCACACGGATCGTCAAAAATTTTGAGGTGTCCCAATTTAGACATTGCGGTGTTGCAATTACCAAGAAAGTCCGACAAGTCTCTAAGTGCCTGACCATCTCCATACTTTACTATCGGCCATTTCTCCATCTTCTCCCTATACGACCGCGCGAGTTTCAACTCATCGCCGTACCGCTCATGAAGGATGGTCATAGCCTTCTCGTAGGCTGCTAAAGTGTTAAGGGCTAGCAAACCCTCAATCGATTTCTTGGCCTCGCCTCCCGTGTACTTGTTCAGGTAATAAGTTCTGTCAGTTACGTCCGAACACCGTTGTTCCACCAGCACTCTGAATGAATTTAGCCATACTGGGAAGTTGAAAATGTCTCCTTTGAAGACTGTAGGTTCCTTTTTCGGCAGCCCATCGTGCTGCTTCTTCAACACATCCGCAAGCAGTGTCAACACATCAGCAAGACCTTCCCCAGACTTCTCAGATTCGTCAACTGGAGTGGAACAGCTACGTGCTCGGGCTTTCTCAAGTTCAATTCGTGCGTCGGCCAACTGAAGGGCGAGCTGTCGATTCTCTTCCGCCATGCGTCGTCTATCTGCTTCTATTTCCGTCATCTTTCGTGCTGCAGATAACTGGAGGGATAACCGTTGATTTTCTTCTGCCATGTGTAGCTGTTCTCTTTCCAAGTCGGCCGTTCTTAGCTCAGTCTGAGTAGCTGCTGCAACGTCAGCCAACAGCTTCATCCCGTCAACTGCCTGTTCTTGATCGCCGTCGGAAGACATCTTTCTTCGTCGTACCGGTAGGTATGGAGTTTTACTGTGGCGGCAGTTTCTATCTATGTCAATAAACACCAATGCCAGGCATCATCTACGAAACGGTCTTTATTCCTCAAACTCTGACGTTGGTCATCATTCTTACACTGGACACATTGGACACGTAAAACTGAAAATATAAACCGGGTACACAAATACAGCCTAGGTACACAAAACATCACCTACACTATCCTTATGCTACCGGTAGTACTAATATAACTAACTCCCTTAGGAAGGCACCAAGCCCACACAGGTACAGAAACAATACTGTCAGTAAGGTGTCAGACACCGAGAAGTGGCGCCATCTATGAAGTGACACGTGAACCACATCATGGGCATCATGAATTCCACGTCTATTAAAACACCCTGAAGTGCCTTATTGACGGCACGGTGACCCATCTAAAACAGTGCAGTATGTTCTATACATCATTATTGTTCTTCTCATTACCTCCATTTCCCTCGTCAGGGCGATTACAACAAAATAGACGAGTTTCAATTCGAAGTATCATTAAATTGCGTAATTCTTCAATGCCAAGATGGCGGCAAGCGCACATGTAGCAGTGGGCGGAAGCACTACCACGCCACCGCGGACAACTAAAACACCAACATGACGAAGGTGACAACGCGGGAAATACGAACAGATCAATATAGGCCCAAACAAAACTAACTCCTTGGCGGCAGCCACAACTGTTTTTGGTATGTAATGACTGAAAAACATGCGGCAGCTGATTGGCAAAGTGGTAAAATGACTCTGGGTACAATATACTCACTGGGAAATCTTTGAATAGTACACTCGTCTTATCACCAAAGAATATTGGCAGAGCTCTCAATGCAGCACTTCTTTCTTCCTTGCTGACATTCTGAAAGTGAAAACAATACTGCGGACAAGAGTAAAGTATATGCATGTTTTCTGACATCATAAGCACTACCGCAACAGGATTGTCTCCTGTGTCATACATGTATCATGATCTGCTAGCATGATCTGCCAGCTTATTGATCAAGCAGTGCCACCGAGAGTATTTTGGAAGTTAGGGAGTTTTTCCAGTTCTGCCTTCATGTCATTTCCACGCTTGCCATTCTGGGAACGGAATATCTTGAGCAGTTTTCTTGTCTTTCTTTCGAGAGAATCGGAGAACTTTCGTGGATTTACAGGTGTAATTCTCACGAATTCCTGATACATCTGAAATAAAACCAAAATACATTTCTGATACACCTGGAACAGACACTTTTTTTCCTTCAGAATATGAAATAAAACAAAAATACATTTTTTTTCTTTCTGATACACCTGGGACAGACAATTTTTTTTTTCTTCAGAATATGTACATGTAAATGTCTCCCTTAAAGGAGTTAGACGCCGAAGTTGTAAACAAGCTGGTTTGTTTACAAATATGGTCGGCAAACTAGTTTTATTCCTTCGTGCAGGTGGCAGCACGCGTGATCGTTAGACTGGTTCCCGGTCCGATGCAACTCACTCGCGATACTTCACGTCAGTACATATCACCGACAATAGGTGGCAGCACCGCAGGCGTCCGTGGATGGAGAACCAGTGAGTGAGTGTTTACAACTTCGGCGTCTAACTCCTTTAAAGAAACTGAACTACAGTCATAAATGAGTTGACGCATACCTGCTCACTAGTAAACAATGCTGGCCACTGCTCTCTGAATTCAGCGACGGAAGGGTTGCCGTTGATGTGTTCCCTCCGCAGTGAAAATGTGCTGCTCATTTTTGTTTCGATGAAGCGTTTGTCCTTCTTTACTTTCTTGTTTTCATCCACAAGAAGATCTCTTATTTTAGTTAGGCTGTTTCGATTTCCNCGCCACCTGTCAATCATAGTGCTTATTATAATATGAATGGGAAAAGGGCACTGAATGCTCACTCTATGCGCCAATGTGAAAAAAACCTATTGGGTCTTTCCTGAAGCAGTCCACCTGAAATCCTATAAGACGCGCCCTCTTTTGGGTAACGTTGTAACAGTGCGTTAAAAACACACCGATTTTGCGGTTGACAGCGAAGAAAGTGCACTTTGAAGGGGTTACAAAAATTTGTTTCTGCTTTTTATAATTTTTGCTCAGTATGTCCCGAAAAATGATAAGCCAGAGTGATTTTTCGGTGGGATATATCAAAGCGACATTATTTATATGAAGAAAATGAACATTGTAATCCCCGTAACCTAAGTGTATTGTGTGAAAGAAGGTTTTGTTATAAACTAGAATAAAGGGGGTGGTGTCATTTTTGATCTGGTGCACTGTGTACAAGTGTACGTAGTGCTTACCTTCCTGACTCACACGGCAAATGATTGCAAATAGTTCCATGTGTATCACTTCGACATGTATTCTTACGCCAGCAGGTCTCAACTCGCATGGATTACAAAGGCCCGCTATTTTTGGAATCAAAAGATTCCCAGTGAAAGTCCCAATCGAAAAATCGTATACTTCCACTTCTTCATCAGCATAGCAAATGCCCCCTAATAGTCTATAGTAAAAAATTAGAAAGTAGGTTGCTGTCAGAATTACTGTTGCCCTTCCGTTCCCTCGTGCCGTCGGATAAAAGTGTGACCACTTGTATAGGATGTCGGATCGGAATGCGTTACCTCTGTGGTTAGGGCTGTACACTACCACCCTAGTCCAAGGAACCGGCTGTTCCGTATAGTAGACTATTATCCACGATTCTGTGGGATGAAACTCTATCCGAAGATCCGGGGTATTCGCCTTAATTGGGGGAAGTAGTGTCAAGCGGTTGGTTAAACCGTACCGGAGACGGACATCGTTCTAGTTATTTCAAAATCAAATCTTCAAAAGCAACTCAATTCAGGATCGCGCAGAGATTGAATTTGTATGTCCACTTTCAGCTTTGAGACTCACAGTCCGCATGCCTTTTTATGCATAAGGTAAACTGGGGTAATAGTAGCCCCTGGGTAATAGTAGCCCCTGGTCTGGATAAAGCGCAGGACACTGACTTTATCATTGGACCAAAGAACTGGGCTTTGTACAGGAGAATGGGACCCAATGTACAGCTAACTTGTGGGATTTACATGTACATGTACATCCCATAAATGTGTTACCAACAGATAGAAACATGGTGCCTTAACTGCTAGGGGCTACTATTACCCCGGGGCTACTATTACCCCAGTTTACCTTACATGCATACATTTACAACAGAGCCTACATGTACACCAGGGACCTTATTCACAAAGCCCCCGTAACTTTAAGGGTACGGCGCAAATCCTTTGTCAAGGTGATGGTGAACAACAGGTTTTCCGCAAAGGGACAATAGTTTACGCACTCCCGTACCTGTAAGTTACGAGAGGTTCCTGAATAAGGTCCTAGACATGTGCTGATGTCAGGACGAGCTTGCGATGGGACGAACAGGCGGCGACTGACTTCTCCGGATCACTTTGTGTCTGAGCCGCGATCAGTCGCCGAAATGGCGTGTCATGACTGCAGATATGCGTCTCACCTGCGACTGTTGACATTGGTCGTCGGTCAAATAGATCACGAATCGCAAGAGTTCAACGTGTTCAACGTCTGTGCCATAACGCCGTAACCATATCGCAACGATATTTTGCCGGCGGTCCGTGGCGCAACCATGATCGCAGGAATCAAACTGATTTGATATTTGTCGGCGTCGGATTCACCGGTGTCCTGCACCGCAAGCAGTGTGCGGTTTTCACCGGCGCCTCCCGCCGTATCTTGGGGTAGTTGACCAATGAAATAGTCCCTTCCTGGCGCCACATGATTTCAAAATAACTATACGTGAGCGCAAAATGATGTCATTGTCGGCTATTTCCGGAGAGTTTCGGAATATCTTGCTGTATCGATCGATATCCTGGCGAGTTCAACCGCACACCAAGACGCAACCATATCCAGGCCGGCGTCGTTTGTAAACGAATCAGGCGCCGGTCAAAAATCGCAGGCCGCAAGGGCAATGTGCGCCTGGCTTTACCATGATTTTCTTCACTTGATGGCGACTGTTGCGCCGCAGCACAGACAATCGTAGTGCGACCAGACATCAGCATTGATCGGCGACTGATGCCGGTCGCAGGTAACTGCAGTTACGTCACACCAGCGACTGATTTGTATTGCGTGGTCGTGGCTCAGACGCAAAGTGATCCGGAAAAGTCAGCCTGCGCCTGTTACATGTATGTGCCATCGCAAGGTCGACCTGACATCCGCATTAGAAAATGAAAGGAGAATGTACCTACCTTCTTCTGGTACAGTCTTGTTCGTATTAATATCAACACCTGTTATCTCAAATATCTCATAAAAAATCAAACCAATTTAAATGCGGTTTTCTGCATAAAGTCAGCAATCTTGTTGACTACAACTGAGCATCAATGTTTTTGCACAAGATTCACTTCTTCATTGCGTAATCTGTCGTTGAAAAAAGGTCCAAAATAAAACTTTTTTGTTTCTGGATTTTTCACCAAAATTCCTTTGCTAGAATGAAGTTATGCCAAAATAAAGGTTATTTAGCAAGTTACTGTCCAAATCGGCCATTTAGTTTTTGAAAAATTGACGTTTTTGTAAAGCTATATCAACACCACTTGTCTTCCACTGCCAACAACTTATGAGACGGTCCCTACATAATAATGCAAACCATACTTCATGTCCCTTGTGTAGGCCGTCAGTGCATACAAAATCCATAGATCTATAGAACAGCGCTGAGTCCTATGTGGCAAAGGTGTTACATAATAATTTTTCAAGTGTGTGGAGGCTTTAGTGACCAATTCATGCACTGGTTAACTTCAAATAAAGATGACAAAGGCTACTAAGTTCTTTCTCAATGCCTGTTACTTTTTGCAATACAATGTCATGAATAACCAGTACTGGTCACAACATTTATCTCTGCCTATACAGTGACCCATGCATGGTGTATGGTTTGCATTATTATGTAGGGGCCGTCTCATAAGTTGTTGGTACTGGAACACAAGTGGTGTTGATATAGCTTTACAAAAACGTCAATTTCTCAAAAACTAAACGACGTATTTTGGCAGTAACTTGCTTAATCACCTTACTTTGGCATAACTTCACTCTGGCCAAGAAATTTTGGTGAAAAATCCAGAAACAAAAAAGTTTTTTTGGGGACTTTTTTTCAATGACAGATTACGCAATGAAGAAGTGAATCTTGTGCAAAAACACTGATGCCCAGTTGTAGTCAACAAGATTTCTGACCTTATGCAGAAAACCGCATTTAAATTGGTTTGGTGGTTTGTGAGATATTTGAGATAATCGGTGTTGATGTTAATACGAACAAGACTGTACATCCTCGTCCCCGGGAATTCAAAGGCTTCCGATTTTTCCATACACGTGCCTCGTTTTTTACTCATCTGGCAGACAAAAATCTTCGCTTCTGTTAGTGCATCAAATGTCGTACATTTCAACTGGCAACACAAGATGGCGCAGGCAAGGTACGAACGGACGTGTCGCTGTGGTATATCTGGTTTCTGTATACCCCAGTTCAACACGACCGTCTGAAACGTCTTAGCAACAATGCCTGTCATATTGTCTTTTTTCTACCCGATGAAATAGAAATAAATTGGTACATCTACAAGTAGCAACAGTAATAGTCTCGGTCACCCAGCCGCTGTTTCGAATCTGGGGATCCAATAAAGTGTCTGGGTCATAACGCCACTTTTTCTGTTACGAGCAAGACCAAGATCCTGGTCTGGATGCTGCTTGGCTAATCAGGGACAGAGTTAGTCATTCATTCCCATCCGCCGATTCATCCCATTTGAAAATCACAATCCGGCTGATGATTGGGCAAGAAAAGTGATCATGTGATCTCATCATGGCGACGGCCATATAATGTCAGTTGGGTTTTCTCGACTCGTCTCCCATACGGATACACAATTCCTGCTCAGTTTTCAGGATGAAATTCAAGTCCCAGTTGATGCTGTCCCGGAAGCCATTAAAAGAAGTTTTCTTCCATGACCGATGACGTCATCAGCCTAATGGTTAAGCAGTGCATTTTCCGGGTATTTTTACTGATCAAAGTTATTTTATTCGAAACAGAGTGTCGATCGTAAACCAGTTCGCTCGTGAAATTAAAGTTGGGATCTTCTCTACGTCCATACTGCTTCTGGGATTTTTCTGATTTTATCCTCCGCCGTCATTATCCTTGTTTTGAAACCTTGTTGAATGCCATTTTAATGGTAAAATCGGGGATTCCCTCGAGAAACAGCAGAGTGTCTGGGGATTCCCCAATGATAAACAATTTACGAGGGGTGGAATTAATCTGGTTCGACCGTATATCAAAGCCTTCGATATTTCTTCAGACATCAGTGAAAATTTCATTTTGATCGGTTGTGCCATTGGCTGGTATTCATAAAAGCTAGCAAATGCTTTTACTTCAAGTTTGGCGGTACATTTACATTGGACATGGCTGTGCAAATGTTAAGTAAAAGCATTTGCTAGCTTTTATGAATACTAGCCATTGTCCCGTCATTTTTGTCTTGAAAATCGCAACTTGCAGTGCTGACATGGACTAATCCATTATTCAGAGGGGTGACGATTGTTCGTCAAAAAATCCAGGCTATCCACTAGGCCTACCTTGAATATAAGGACTCCCCACCTCAAAAAGTCGAAAACAGCATTAGGCCTCCCCTGATAAAACCCATTTGGCCCATATTTGTTTTGGCAGTGGCATTCTTATCGTGACCTCGACTGCGAAAGCCTCAGACATCGCGATGGCTATTGTAATAGGCGAGTCCATCGAGTCCACTGTGTAATTATGGTTCCCGATCATCAAGATCGGGAACCATATTGTTTTTGGTCATGGTGTCTGTGTGTGTATCTGTGTGTGTGTGTGTGGTTGTTTTGGCTACAAATGTAGGACATCTGCCGCATTAGACACCAACAATTTGAGGACTTCAGGTCCTCGCCCACCAATAGACACGGGTCCTCGAAATGCGAACCTTCCAACGTCCTCAAATCATCGCTTGGGATGCTTTGCATCAATTTGAGCAGGGTCCTACTTTTGGATGTTTCAAGTTGGTCTACGGATTCCGGCCTTTTCTCCTTCATTACGAGGANCCATACTTAGGTTATTGATGATGCCCATTTCGATTATGCAACGACCTTGATGATCAGAGGTCAAGGTCAAGGTCAAACGTGGTAATTTGAAATATCTGTGCCTGTGGTAGAGGTAGAGGCATGATATCACCCATACTTAGGTTATTGAAGATGCCCATTTCGATTATGCAACGACCTTGATGATCACAGGTCAAGGTCAAGGTCAAACTTGATAATTTGAAATATAGAGGTACAGGCAGAGGCATGATGTACCTTTGTTACCTAGTACCTTTATTACCTAGTACCTTTTTGCCGAGTACCTTTTTACCTAGTACCTCTATTACCTAGTACCTTTTTACCGGTACCTTTTTTACCGTACCTTTTTATCTGACCTCTATCAACGTGCTTTGATCTCTATCAATGTACCATACATGTACCGGTAGAAGCACCTGTACTATCGGGAACCATTCGACATTTACAATGTCATCTTGTTTTAGAATCGAATGAATTCAGTGATCTAAAAATATATCAGCTCCCGCATGAAACGTCTTGTAATGTATCTCAGATTAATTCGCTAATCGATTCATTGCCAGAATCAGATATCTTGGAAACTTGCGAGGTGAAATTATAATCCAATAATGGAAGCAGCCATCTTATGTCACGTCACCTTCTACAGCACTACCCACAATGCACTGTATCACAGCAATAACGGCGTTATGTGCCAGACGTTTAAAGTGCAAACTCTACAACAGTGCCGATTTTCTCCACTACGTTACACAAATAGACACTGTCATCGACCAGTCGCCGCCATGTTTGACCGCATCACTCCTCCTAATGGAGTTACCGTTAGGAGCCTGATCACAATTGGTAGATATTTTTCCATTTAACCTTCCGCTGCACTACTTTTCAAGATGGTAACCTTCGAACGATACTAGAGGGTGTTGGTTGAACCTCGTCCCAAGACCCTCTTGTGTCAAGATTGACGTTTGTGTAGCAGAACTGCGGAACGAAACGGCTGGCTGCGCGAGACTACAACTAGTAAATGTCTTTTGTGGGGGAAATTTACCATTCTCATCACTGACACTCCTTGCGAATGTCTGCGGCAGAGGAAAACAACAGCGTTGCCGTAGACAAAAGCAGTGGCTGGATCTACGTTGTCTCTATTGCCTGTGCCTGTGCTATCCTGTATAAATGAGCTGACAGAAGTAACATAGGCCTACTGAGTGACCTGTCGAAAAGGGCCTGACAAAGAAACCACAAAAAGTTTCGACCAGTCCATTTTGCAATATGTATAAGGCTAGGTGAATCTGAGGAATGGTCAGTGCTTGCTGACCTCAGTGTGTTTTTCTATGAGTGACTAGGTGGCCATGCCCATTTTATGAATAATAATCAACAGGGTTGGTTTTACTGAGATTTCTTTGTTGGTTTCTTAGAGATGGATCTAGAGTATATTTTTTACAATCATTACTGTAACAGGTTGAAATAAGCGTTGGGGACGAGGCCGGTGCCAAGAATCTTGGAAGTGAATTCGGGGTCTATACGACCGAAAGCCGAAAATGACCTCGTCCCAAGGCAAAAGCAGAAAAAATTTCGAATTAGATCCTGGGGACGAGGTTGTTCAATTCAATAGTTTTAACCACTAGTGACGCCTATTGAGGCAGTGGTTAAGGTCCTCGTTGGTGATGTCATTTTCGTGCCAGAAGTATCCCAGATGCTTTGTAACACACTACTAGTCTGGACGCAAAACGAAAAAGTGGGAAATTTTGTATAACGGCAATTTTTTTGCATTTTTTATATGTCCAAATGACAGAGATTCAGAATCCGGCGGGTGCCACTCTGGCACCCTTGAGCGTTTTGAGAAAATCCCGTTTGAATTTTTGGAACTGACTTTATCATTGGACGTCAGCTGACGCAACGACTGAGCTTTGTACAGGAAAATGGAACCCGATGTACAGCTAACTTTTAAGCGGTGGGATTTACACCCCATAAATGTATTACCAACAGATAGAAACATGGTGCCTCAGAAGCAGACAAGCATGTTTTTAATTGTTTTCAGTAGTTATGTAATAGCGAAATGGCTTTTTCATGTAAATTAACACAAAATTGGTGAAAATACATAAAAATGACGTTTCCAATCACGTAACTACTTAAAAACTACCAAAAACTTGCTTATTTGGTTAAGAGGCCCCAGGTTTCTATCTCTTGATAATACATTTATGGGGTGTAAATGCCACCGTTTAAAAGTTAGCTGTACATCGGGTTCCATTCTCCTGTACAAAGCTCAGTCGTTGGGTCAGCTGACGTCTAATGATAAAGTCAGTTCCAAAAATTCAAACGGGATTTTCTCAAAACGCTCAAGGGTGCCAGAGTGGCACCCGGCGGATTCTGAATCTCTGTCATTTGGAGATATAAAAAATGCAAAAAAATTGCTGTTATACAAAAAGTGCCACTTCTCAGAAAATCGAGGTTTTGCGTCCGGACTACACGGTAACTTCGCGCACTTGCAATTCACGCAGTTGTGTAACAAATGCAGTAGGATTTTCGCTGGCGCTTTCTGGGTTTGTGATGTTTCCATGCCAACAGTTTCACCCGAAGTCGAAGTAAATCAGACTGGCATTTGACAAGGAGCCAGCCGCGGTGTCAAAGGGCCCAGGGACCTTATTCACGAAGCTCCCGTAACTTACGGGAAGTGCGCAAACTATTGTCCTTTTGCAGACAACCTATTGTTCACTATCAGCCTGACAAAGGATTTGCGTGTCCTTAAAGTTACGGAAGCTTTGTGAATAAAGTCCCAGGTCTGTGTCCAGTGGCCAAGAAGTCCCAGGTTCGACCTCCTTCCGTTGATGTGAGTGTATAGAGGTATGACGTCACAACGGTGACATGACTGCAAGAATCGGCCATGTTGGCCGTCAAATGGCTGGTGATGACGTCAAAACCATCAAGTCATGACATTTTGACGGCACGATCTGTGTGTAGACGTTGTGCATACTCCACGACAGCGTTGAAATTTTTTGACGTCATCGGACGAAAATTTTAACACTGCCATCGACGCTAGATCGCCATCTTGAAACCCTTGACGTCATCGTCGGCGGGCTGGTCTATCACGTGACACGAACTTCTTTTTCAAAATGGTATTATTTGCAGAAAACAGTATTTATCTTGTCGAAAATGAAACAGAATAACTTTATTATTACTTTATATCTACTCCACCGATGTTTGTATCACTCTATACCTTTATACACCTATTTTCAACGATCTATATTGTAGGCGTAGAAAACGAGTGATGGGGTGACCGCTTAACTATTGGAAGAATTTCTACTGTTCGCTCCGCGCTCGCACTACTTTTCAAGATGGAAACCTAGCGTCGATACTAGTGGTGATATACTCTGATATCGCCACCTAGCGTCAAGTTTGGACGTTGTGTTCATGCCGTGAAGTCGCTTGACATTTTGACGGCCAATATGGCGGCATTGTGTCGTCACGGAAATGTGACGTCACGTGAAGAACCTCTGTTGCACTTCTACACGAATTCTGGACGAAGAAAAAGAGATTGCATTTCTACAGGCGTGCGCAGAGAGGAACATGCTCATTCTACACTTACCTCTGCCTCGATCTGCCTTTTTCAACAGAACACAGAGAATGCCTGTAGTAGGATAAAATTTGACCTTGGGATTGTAGTTGTATGTTCTTGGATCCATCGGCCAGGCGACAGAGATTGACAGAAATTGACTTTTCCTTTTTGCGACACCAGATGTCGCTGGCAGTTGTTGAAAAAGCTAAAACGAAACATTGGTGGTCGGCTGATGTATTGTAAAACGACGTACGGCAGCCTTGGTCAAAATGTCACCGTCGTTTGCTGGACACTGTCTTTACATGGCTGCAACGATCCCCGGTGTAAAGTTTTTCACTGAGGCCCGTGTGCCAGTGTGACATTTGAATAGATTGACGGAATAAGGCGCGATTTGACAATGAGCAACACACAAAGAAACAGCGAGTCTGTTTCCCAGTGTGTTCCAAATATGGGAGACGCACAGAAAAATGGCCACACTGAGAAACATTAAGCCTCGCTTATGTCGCCCTACGCTGTGATAGAAACGGCGTCAACAAGTTGCAACTGATAACTTATGTCGCCACCGACAAGAAAAATACCGATCGGACGCAACTGCCTGGAACTAGTTTATCGCCGTCTTTTGAGTGCTTATGTCGACACAGATTTCTTTTGATTTTAAGTAACGTGGTGATTAGGTCGCGTGGTCGCGTTAGGCCACGTGGAATGTAAAGCGAATTTCATTGGCTGTCTTCAGGATACAGTTGTCAACTAGTCGCTGAAGTTGAACATGTGCGACTTTCAGGATCTGGATATTTTTAGTTTGCAACTAGTTGGCAACTAGTTACTCTCTGACGCCCGAGAGCTTATGTCACCTAGTAGTTGTGACTAATTAGTTCCAACTACGCGCCGATTATCAGTTGCCAACTAGTTCTGACTGTACGTAAGGGCGACATAAGCGAGGCTTTAGGCACTGTATTCCTTACGTATCCTGCGCTGAAATACCCGCGTTAAGGGAGACCTCTATTGACAATGTTGTGAAACGACCGCAACCTCGCCTTATGTAGAATAATAACTCACGTTCCTAGAATATCCACGTATGAAGATCACCATCATGCAACCCAGGTTGTCAAAGGCATTCATGACGTCCCAACTTCAACGTCACAGTAAGGTATGCTCCACCAAAAATAATGAAGCCTAATTTTTTTCTCAAAAGGTTGAGTACTTAAGGTTTCCAAAAAACGATATTTCGTCCATGTTGCAATTTGTGGTGGGTTGGCCCTATTTTTGGCCTAGTTTTACTAGCCTAGTATGCAATGCATTGTAATCATACATTCCACAACACTGGGGCGAAAGGCAAAACTGCGGTATTGGTTGGAGAATGATGCAATCACCGCCGGTGTCGCCGGCTGTCGACAAAAAGTGGCGATATCGTGGCCCTTTAAAAAGTTCTCGGTTTCGCACAGTTGCCGTAGATATTACTTCTGTAAACGTCCACCGGGTTTCAGTGAAAAATATCACCGATAGGATGATTTTAGCTGGTTGAACAGAGTAGGCCTATAGGGCCTACTATTCAACGCGCTGCATACAGCAAGCGCTCGTGACGTGGCTTGCATGCCTAATGTATTGAGGCACCGCGTAGTACAATTTGACACACTGCACTACAATGGCGTCACTCACAAATCGTTCACTGATCCAAAGTGTGGCCCTTCAATAAAGTTTGGTATAAATCGCAGGTTGCAGATGGTTAGGGCCAGTGTCACTGTCCAATGTGAAGTCAAATGTACAGGGAATACTATGCCTGCAGGTCAACCTGCTACCTGCATTTTATACCAACCGCTTTAAAGCCCGACAAATGCCCGACTGTATGCATTAGGTGACTCTTTCTCCCTCCCCACCTTGATAAGACTGGTGTCCCCTGTCCAACCTGTGTATAGCCAGTGATAACACCGAGGCTGGACTGATACTATGTCGACACAAAAATGGCCGCCATAGCTTCATCCACCTGAGAAGTTCAACGTGGTGTTATAGCGTGACTAACCCTTCATCAGGTAAGGTACACTTGCTTCAACTCATTCTTCTATAGTGTAAGAACACACACAATGGGTCATATGAATAAAGACTAGCAAATGCTTTTACTTCAGATTTGTACAGCATTGCCTAGTGCATTTGTATTGCAAAATTCAAGTAAAAGCCTTTACTAGTCTTTATTCATATGACCCATTACCTAATTGGAAACTTAGATCATTCAGATAGATAGATTTGAACAGTCTTGTCGAGCATGCACCACGCTGCCTAAAGGTCAAAGGTTACGTCCGCCGTCGCGAGATACATTACCTATGTATAGTGTTGATGTTCACCACACGGCAAAAGAAATTTTACAAATGAAATGACAAAATGTGTTTTATATTCATTGAGCATTATCCGTTCATCCTTGGAGGAATAAAACCTCAGGTTTTATTCCCCCAAGGTTCATCAGAACACAATAGTGTAGGATTATTGTTCGAAATGATGTATTGAAACCGATTTATTCAATTCAAACTTTACAATTACATTGTTTCTAAAATTACACCGATAGTGTCATGTACATGTATTGTTAAAGGAATGGATGTTTTTATTGTTATGTGGGGAGTTTATTGATCAAAGTTTAACCCTGCAGATATCGAGGTACACCAAAATCACAGTTAGATCACAGCAATTTGCCATTGCACCGGTGTGTGATAGAATCTACTAATGTTCCCGAAACCAGATGGCCGCTTTTTTTGTTTCAGGGGACATCTCGTGACAGAGGTTCCTGTCTGTTAGTGTCCGACCTATTGCTCAGCTGATCCTTATTCCGTCATATCGGGATACATACAAGTGCCGAGTGTGTAACGTTTTTCAGTGAGGCCTGTGTGCCAGTGTGACATTGCAATAGATTGACGGAATAAGCGGCATCTTGACAATGGATGACACTATAGGGGGCGCTTCTACGCTGCCCACAGATTGTTTATCGGTCACGTGATCTTTAGTGATTCGGTTATTGGTTTGTGTGTTGTTCTTCAGTGTCAAAGCTGGAGTCCTGCCGGACGGTCGTGTATGAGAAGGAGTGGCGGAAAATAAAGAAGAAAGTCCAAGAACTTCGGAGTTTTCGTATTTTTGTTAGTCTATGGTGCTTGAGAGCACTATAATTGGCGCCCAACGTGATGAAAAAGGAACTCAGTTTGTATTTTGCTTGTGTTTGTTGTGTTTGTTGACGGCCGGAATCGGGAACAGTGCAGCCAACGGCGTGACCAAGACGTCCACGTGGTGATTGACTGTACATTTGTCAGTGCATTGTGTGTGGCAGGACGATACATCGATGTATTGTAGCTTGGTGTGCATTCGACTGTACATCGAGGTGGAAAGACATGAAAGACTGTGCATATTTGAAGTGTTCAGTTACTGTATATAGACGCATTGAAGAAGTGAAACGTGCATTTTGATGTGCAAATTTTAGAATTCCTAGTGTACGAACATTGTTCATAACGACATGCTGAGGTTTCTACAAGTGTTTTTGTTGCTGTTTTTACCATTACTTCAGTGGCATCCTCTAGTTGCAGTTGACGTTGGTGAGACGTCCCAGGCCGGCCAGGGCCGGGGTAATTTTACTTTCCTGGTTGACAGCCAGTTGCAGTTATTGGTAACGGTCTACGATACCGACATGGCGACCAAGGATGAACGGACAACGTGTCTGAACCGGTATACGATTGAATACATCAACCGACTTTGTGAAGCGAATCACATTGATGTCTCCGGAATGACAAAGAAAGAAGAGAAAGTGGACGCACTCTCTGATATGTTAAGTATTATCCATCCGGGTCCTGTATTGCCAGGAGCAACGGCGACTGCTAGCATGGATCCTACTACATCAACAATGTTTAAAGAACTATTACTTCATTTCTCAGAAACACGCAAAGAAGATAATGATGTAATGTTGTCTACTGTACAAAAATTAATGGATAAAGCAACAACACGGGCATCACCATTTGTTAAGTTAAAAGAAATGAACAAGTTAACAGAAAGTGATGATATTCATTTTTGGTTCCGCACTTTTGAAAATCTTGTGAAACGGTACAAAGTTAAAGAGAATGAGGTAGCTTGTACATTAGAGCCATATCTCACTGGTCCAGCCCAACAGGCATACTTTGCTCTCAATGATGATGACCAAAAAGATTACAAAAAGGTTAAAGAAACCATACTTCTCCGGTATAGATTGACACCTGCAGCTTACAGGGTGAAATTCAGAAAAGAACAAAAGAAATCATCAGAATCTTTTTTAGATTTTGTGGCACGGTTGGAGGATTTTTTGAAATATTGGCTCACACCATCTGCTGATTTGTTGAAGAACCGTGATTATCTGTCTATTCAAGATAAGATTGTCATAGATCAATTTATTTCCAATATACATGATGAAACTCTTCGGGTGAAATTGAATGAGAAAACTGATCTGAATGCAAAGGATCTAGCAAAATTTGCAGATGAGTATGTCCTGCAAAGGCGCATATTCAGAGATGATCAGAAGAAGAGGGAGGAGGAAGGGAAGAAAAATTTTCGTCCCCATACTCCCTCCTCTTCTTCTTCATCTCCCTCAATGTCAGTTGAGAAGTCTAAAGATAAAGAGCTTCCAAAGAAAACAGGTCCGCCCCAGAAGAAATATTCAGAAGCTTGTTACTCTTGTGGAGAGCTTGGTCATAAGCGTTATGAGTGTCCCAAAGGAAAGAAAATTGAAAAAACCCAGAATCAGACTCAGAATCAATCTGGAAAACCTGTAAATTGTACAACCTTGGGCAGACGTACAGTTCAGAGTAGTCTCAGTCCTTTTGCTAGTGAATTTAAACCAGAGAACCAAAAATCAATGGGTGGTCCATTAATTCAGATTAAAGTGAATGATGTAGATACATTTGGTCTAGCTGATTCCGGAGCCGAGATTTCTATGATTCGAGCAGATTTTTGTTCAGAGTTGAACATAGCTCCTAGCGAAAAAAAGATGACGTTACAGTGGTTTGAAGGAACCAAACTGCAAACTAGTGGATGTGTTTTAGTTGATTTTGTTTGTGTTGGAATTCAAGTATGTGTTGAATGTGTAGTTGTGGATAACCTCTCTCATCCTATTCTTTTAGGTCAAGATTTTTGCCAAGCAATTGGTCTTACCATTGATTTCGGAGAGAAGAGTTACTGGTCCAGCAGGAGCAAACCCATTGTCAAGTGGCCGCTGCTGGGTGTGGAGGCAGTACAACAACAAAGACCTGAGACGTCTCCTGTTCAGGGGGTGGAGGTCGGAGACGGAAGGACTTCTGAGAGTGACTCCAAACGACAAGAAATGGTTGAGTTGTTGAAATCTGAGTTCCCTGACGTTCTGTCAGAGAAACCGGGTTTCACCACTGTATTGGAACACGAAATAGTGTTAACTGAAGGTACAGAACCAGTTAAACAAAAGCCATACCGGCTTTCTCCGGCTAAAGAGAAAGCAGCATTAGAACAGATCCCTAAAATGCTCGAAGATGGCGTTATAGAGGAGTCGAAATCTCCTTGGTGTTCACCAGTGGTGATGGTTCCAAAAAAGAATGGGGAGTTTAGAATGTGTGTGGACTTCAGTAAACTCAACTCTCGGACGGTCTCCGACTCTTATCCTCTGAACAGGATTGACAAGATCATGTCCAGCATGCATGGGGCAAAAGTTTTTTCTGTTCTCGACATGCGCAGTGGTTACTGGCAAGTGGGATTGCGGGACTCTGACCGGGAGCTCACTGCTTTTTCGATTGGTCGTAACCTGTATCAATTTAAAGTGCTTCCTTTTGGGGTCAAGAATGGCCCTGCCACTTTTCAACGTCTGGTCGAGAAAATCCTGAAGAAACGTAATTGTTTGGGTAGGATTTGTGAAGTTCACATTGATGATATTATTGTTTTCTCACTCACGTGGGAAGAACATTTAGAACACCTTCGGGAAGTGCTTGCTTGTTTGAGGGAAGCTGGCATGACAGCTAGTTTGGTAAAGAGTAGCTTTTGGCAGGATAAGGTGGCCTATCTTGGTCATGGTGTTTCTGAATGTGGAATCTCGACCAGATCTGGAAAGGTGCAGGCCATTGTTGACTACCCACCACCCAGAGATCGAAAAGAGTTGGATCGATTTCTGGGGATGTGTGGATGGTATTCGAAATTCATTGAAGGGTACTCTACTTTAGTTGAACCCTTACACCATCTAAGGAGACAGGGAGTAGTCTGGGATTGGTCGACTGAGTGTGATCAAGCTTTTGATGAGGTAAAAAGTAGGATGTGCACAGCACCTTGTTTGGCTCATCCAGACCTAGTTGGTGAGTTTGAGTTACACTGTGATGCAAGTGGTGTAGGCCTAGGCTGTTCACTGAACCAGATTCAAGATGGACAATTACGACCCATAGGTTTTGCTAGTCGAACATTAACAGCAGCTGAACGAAATTACAGCACCACTGAACGTGAAATTTTGTCAGTTGTCTGGTCGTTAGAGAAATGGAGACCATTGGTTGAATCGAGACCTGTGACTGTAATTACAGATCATCAAGCATTAACTTGGATATTTGCTAGCAAGTCAAATTTGTCACCACGATTATATCGCTGGGTTCTCAGAGTTCAAGATTTTGATTTTGTGGTGAAATATAGACCCGGTAAACTCCATGTAGTGCCTGACACATTGAGTAGAGATAGTCGATTTGAGTCTGTGACATCCGTTGGTGTTCTGCGATTGAATCATGATTACACTGAATTCTGTGATTCACCAAGTTGTCTGAAACCTACTGATGAAGTGTTGGATTGGGTCCAGTGTGACAGGTGTGATTTGTGGTACCACATTGGTTGTACTGATCTTGAAACTGGTAGTGTAAATTTTGAGGAGATTGATTTCGTTTGTCAACTATGTAAGGATGGTGAGGGTTGGCAAAGTCCGGGGGCTCCACCTTTGACACTCACACTCGTTCCCCTTTGGATCCTTTGCCTCAGCCCTCGATTCCTTCATATTTGCCAGACAGTCGGTCATTACTCAATCTTCAAAGATCTGATGAAATTTTGAGACCTGTGTTTGAGTATTTGGATCAAAGACCATGTAATGATGATGGAACAGAGAACAATGTAAAGAGTCAGTATTCTGGTTACACTTTAGATAATGTGTTGAAACGGCATTCCAAGATAGTGATTCCTAGGTTACTGATCCCTGTAGTTTTGTCTGAGCTTCATTGTGCACCTACAGCAGGTCATTCGTGATTTGAAAGGTATGCTGGCTAGTGCAGTTCGAGATAGTGGTGGAGATCACCAGAACTGGGATGTACATCTGGCTGAATTTAGATTTGCGCTAAATTCATCCAAGAATGTAACGACTGGTTTTAGTCCAGCATCATTGACCTTATCCAGGGAAATTTCTTCACCTATAGTGAATGCCTTTGAGTCAAAAAAGGATACTGTGACTGATGCTGAAACTGATGTTGACAATTTTGTAGCTCAGAAAAGTACTGAAGATTTCAATAGGTTTTCAGAAGTTTCAAGTAGAATGTCGACTCAAGCTGAAGTTAGGAAACGTAATTATGATAAGAGAAGACGTGATGCGGACTTACATGTTGGTAGTCTGGTTCTATTGAAAACACATCCTATATCTGATAGTGAACAACAGGTAGCGGCTAAGTTATGTCCTCGTTGGGAAGGACCATATGTGATCGAAAAGAAATTGAATAATCTGAACTTTCAGATCAGGAACAAGAGAAATGTACTGGAGACTAGGCATATTGATCAACTGAAACCATATTTCGGTGCTGATAGTTATGATTCATAATTGTAGCTATTGATTCGAATGACTATGACTTTGTCAAAACAAGTAAATGACCTTTTTGGAGGGGGAGGAGAGCGAGTGTAATTGTATTATATTTCTATTTTTATATTTAAAAATCTTGGACATAGGATTCTTTGGATTTGTTGTATCATAAATGTGAGAGAGTAAATGACAAATAATGTTAACCAAATGGAGTCTTTCTGCTCTGTAGAAAAATGGTGTCCAAAGCCAAACTTGGGTGTCATAACTCAATGGTTGTTATAAAGGTGTCCAAAGCCTTGTCTGGGTGTCCAAACCTTGACGGTGTGTTTGTAAGAGTCAGGTTCAAGGCCTGGTCTGGGTGTCCAAAACCTAGAGTAGTATTATAAAAATAGTCAGGTGTCCATAACCTGAAGTGTGAAGTAAATTGAGATTAACATCATTGTTTTGTCATTAAAGTATTGTAATTGCAAATTGTATACCACCTCTTTGGGGGAGAGAGATATAGGGGGCGCTTCTACGCTGCCCACAGATTGTTTATCGGTCACGTGATCTTTAGTGATTCGGTTATTGGTTTGTGTGTTGTTCTTCAGTGTCAAAGCTGGAGTCCTGCCGGACGGTCGTGTATGAGAAGGAGTGGCGGAAAATAAAGAAGAAAGTCCAAGAACTTCGGAGTTTTCGTACTTTTGTTAGTCTATGGTGCTTGAGAGCACTATAACACATAGTCCGAACACTGCCTCCTGTTGCTCATTTGCAGAACTGACGGCCGCAACAAGAGTCAGATGAAGCCTATCGCGGGGGGTCTATTTT
>NMRB01000172.1:43382-71239 GCA_002633025.1 Notospermus geniculatus
TTTTTGCTCTAATCCTCCTCGCCTTATTCTTCTCATTGCTCAGTGATTTGCATTATCCATTCTGTTTTTTCCTACAAATCTGGAAGTTGACTTCCTTTATATTCCTTTACTTTGTGTTGACCTTTGTGCATCTTTTCGCTTTGTTGCTTGTTATGTATTACACATGTCATTTTTATTAATTTATAAACTTTCTTTCAGCCAAATGAAGCTCTGCGCCAGTTGCCTAAACTCTGGTCAGGCTGGGCAGCCCTGCAGTTATTCAATCCTTTTCTTTCAGCTAAATTAGTTTCTCCTTAATTGTCCAGCGGCCACCCGTGGGGCTTGGTTGCTATTCTTTCCTTAATTGCTTGTTTGTCCTGTCTACACAGGTTATGTAGTCCTGCATTCGGGTTTCAGCTCAGTCTTTTCTAGAGTTTCAGATTGTAAAGTTCCACTTGAAAAAGACCCCGGTTGGGGTCGAAAATTCGTGAATTCTGGAGATTGTAGTCGGAAGTAATGCAGTAAGAAGCGGTAGGAAACGACGAGCGATTTGCAAACGCCCCCGACTGCTCCTGCGTCGAACCGCGGCAATCATTTTCAATGACATTTCTGGCACAATTTCAATGACCACCGCACGCGACCGCGTCGCGCCGTGCCGCGCTATGTCAAAACTGACACCGCTTGGCCATCTTTTCAATGCATCGCACCGTGTCGCACCGCACCGCAGTGTGAACAAGCCTTTAACCTAAAGGACTGTTCACACCAAAACCGTGCCGCGGGCCGCGGCGGCGAAAAACGACGCACGTTCACCGCCAGGAAAATAACTTCAATGAATTTTCAATAAAAGGGTCACACCAAAGATGCGCGGCGGCGAGCGCGAGTCATTTTGCCGCGCGTCTTTGGTGTGACCCTTTTATTGAAAATCCATTGAACTTATTATCCCGGCGGTGAACGCGCGTCGTCTTCCGCCGTCGCG
Organism: Notospermus geniculatus; assembly: GCA_002633025.1. NCBI lineage: Eukaryota > Metazoa > Nemertea > Pilidiophora > Heteronemertea > Lineidae > Notospermus > Notospermus geniculatus. The sequence goes on from NMRB01000172.1 coordinate 44,338, forward strand.
GCCCGCTGCGCGGTTTTGGTGTGAACAGACCTTAAGGCTAGGGGTACACCGAACGCGATGCGTTAACACGCGCGTCAATGTCTTTGTTATTTTCCGCCGCACTGCACGCAAACAAAGGTTTCAAAGCATAAATCGTGCGCGTTGCCCCTTCGCACGCGATTTATCATTGAAAGCCTTTGTTTGCGTGCAGTGCAGCGGGAAAATAACAAAGCCTTTGCCGCGCGAATAAACGTATCGCGTTCGGTGTATCGCTAGCCTAAAGCCTAGCGCACAATAGGAGCAGTCAGCCGCGCATATTGCTAACAGATGGCAGCACAGTCTTAGCGGACCAAATGTACAGGAAATCTATTATGATCGCTGCTCGATCGATAATGACTGGGTCCGCTAGATGCATTGAATTGGGCCCTAGTGACACCTAGTGGTCAACTCGCTGACAGCTCCTCTTGCGACAAAACTCAATCCGTTAGGGGTGTTTTTAATGTCGGCTGACCCAACGCTGTCGATTCGTCATTCAGACACGTAAGTCAATTTTAACGGACACCCCTAACGCATGCGATTCGTATGCGTTTTGCAGTGCGATTTTCAAAAATCGCAGGCGGATACACTGTTACACCGAATGCGTAAATTCAGCGAATAAAGTGTGCGTTGATACCATTACGAACGGACATGTATAGAAATGAGTTGAAGAAATACACATTTTATAGACGATTACAGATTGAATATCATAACTTGGATTTGTATTATTATGAAGAAACAGCACTAGAATCTCTCTGTCAAGGCACACCTTCGGGAATGAGAAATGCTGCCTTTAATATAGGTGTACTAGTATCCTCATTACAGAGATGAAATTGAACTGAAATTACTAGTTTTTGACTGAAATTTGGTGTCCATAAATTGATATGTGTCTATCAAGGGCAGTTCCACTGTAAGGAGGAATGAGGAGTACAGTAGAATCGGACGGGAGAGGTTGTGATTTTCAAGATGGCAGCACTGTATCCTTAATGTACGATTCGACGGTAAATATGACAGTAAAATGAGTTTTTGTCGTAGCCTTCTAAAACTAGAACAACTTCGAACATATAAATTTCCCTTAAAACACTGCGTTTTCTTTTTAAAATGCATTTAGCGTTAAACCGGCTTTGAAAATATGGGCCCTAATGTCCAATACCCATGGGAAGATTAATATAGGATAAATTACACATAGGTACACAAACAAAACCAATGTGTAGGCCCTACACACCGTACATGCCAGTCAAGGTGACCTTGACCCCGAAATAATCGCGTATCACCAGTGTGTCAGCTGGAAAAAATGAAACATTTTTCATTTTGGCAGCAACGCACACCGACGACGCAACGGCTACTCGACGCACTGCACTTGGTATAACCAAGGAAAGGTTTAACTATAGGCTTCAATTATAAGCGACAACGCACTCGAGTTTCGCATACGGAAATCCCGCATATCGTTTAGTCGCGCGCCAAAGGCTTTGTTATTTTCCGCCGCACTGCATGCAAACAAAGGTAGTATCCATTCTATGGACCGAGTCCAAATGGATTGAGTAACTTGGACTGAGTGCCAAAATGTGAATAATGCAAGAAACAAGCCGTTTTGTAGATAATATAAAAGGATACTGCCTGAGTACTGATAAGACTGGTACTCCCCCTCATTTTTTCTTCGGCAAAAGCGTACGAAATCAACAGAATAGGCAGAAAAAAGCAAGTTTAGTGAGTTACGTTCCACTTACATTCTGCATTTTAGAATCAACACTTCTGGGTATCGGTATTTCCAGATAATATCGTGGGGACGAGGTTGCCCCAATTTGAGTGCAGGTGACGGTATTGGATCGGACATTGTCCACACTCAGGCGTGGCCGGCATGCACGGCCTGTTTCACGTGTGTATAGTAGCAACCTTTGGAACGAGGTTGCAAAATTCCCAGCATCGCATTCCGTGAATCGTTACCTCAAAAGGCGTGCCACATGACGTGGCGTCGTCATGTTTTGTTACGATGTATAGACTGAGTGCGGAGCGCTACTGGGTGATGTAACTTGGGGATTTCAGGTCAGCTCAGCGAAGAATAAAATTTTGTTTTTCTTAACTGTTTTCACGTTCTGCATATTGAAGATAACCATTTCTTACCAATTTATGGTGATAACATTCATTAATCATTGTTTATATCTTTTTGGCACTCAGTCCAAGTTACTCAGTCCATTTGGACTCGGTCCATAGAATGGATACTACCGCAAACAAAGGCTTTCAAAGCATAAATCGCGCGCATTGCCCTGTCGCACGAGAATTCGCGTTCTGGGTAACCCTAGCCTAAGGCTTCGTATCCATTAGGCTGTTCTCTTGTGGCGTTGTGGACTTGGGCGGTTCGCTTGTTCCGTTGTGCCATAGTGACCTGGCATTGTGGCCTGTGTCTCCATAGCATGTACCCTTCCGATTCTGAGGACTTGTGCCGTTCTCATTTTGCTGTGCGAAGGGCAGTGCAGGAAGGAAATATAGGTGTTTGTGATAACAATCAATCGATAATTATTTAAGGAAAACATTTTTGATGTAAATAAAAAAGTGCAACTTCTCATGGGCGAATTTTTTTCTGAGTTTCGGGTACACCGAATGCGAATTCGTGTGGGACAGGGCAACGCGCCGATTTATGCTTTGAAAGCCTTTGTTTGCGTGCAGTGCAGTGGAAATAACAAAGCCATTGACGCGCACGTCAGCTCATCGCAAGCCTTCGGCTAAGAATCCATTCACGCGATTTTCGTGCCGCGCGATGTCGCATCCTTTGTCGACGACCAACGCGGCGGAAACAAATAATGCTTTCGAGTGTTAAGGCTGGCTGTCTATTCATGCGATTTTCGAGCGGCAGACGCTCGAAAGCATTGTTTGTTTCCGCCGCGTTGGTCGTCGACAAAGGATGCTACATCGCGCGGCACGAAAATCGCGTGAATGGATTCTTAGCCTTAAGGCTACGCGAATTCGCGTTCAGTATACTCGTATCTTAACGTCCTCCACTTGTGGCGTCCACCACCATCTCCACGATATTTTTGTCTATGCTCTTATCGCGTCCGAAATGAAGCAAAATATTGATCAATCGCATTAAAGGGCAGGTTACACGATTTTGGGAGAGACTATATTTATGCTTTTAGGGTTACCACAAAATCTCCGCAATAACGTTTCCTTTTGCAAACAAGTAATTCGTTACTGAAAATTCACAGTCAATTCGTTTATTTATTCATATTGGCCGTCTTCCCGTATTGATACCACCCGAAAAATATCAAGTTATATAATAAGAAAATAAAATAAACAAACATAGGCCTACTTCGAAACTCAATGCTCTGTAAATGAGGGTATCTTTGACAATGAGGGGATCAATCTTCGCCTACCTAACATTGACGAGTTGGTGGCGTGCAGAACGTCAGACACCTCCTGGGGCGTTGTCAACACCTTCCTCCATTTTCTTCCTTCTTTCCCCACTTCTTCTGGGACTGGTATGTCATCTTCCCTCTTTTTCCTTTTCTTCTGTGGTGGAGGGAGTCATTCTCTAGAAATCTAGATTTCAGTGTTCATACAAATCATAAACAATGTAGGTTTCTGCATTGTAAATTGAAATGAACGACGTGAGTGAATGCTTAGGCCTACTGTCTCTCCACAGTACTGACGAATTACGTGTATAGGCTAATAATTACAATTTGGAACTCGTACATAACAATGATGGTCAGGGGACAGGACACCCAACATAATATTTTTTCAGGAGAATCGTGTTGGCGTTATTGGCGCATGGACAAATAAATGTAGGAGTTTGAGGCCAACGAACAGAAGCTATTTCACACCGAAATAAACACGATCACAGAAAAAACTCGCACTTGAAGAATTATGCAAGATCAGACGCAACTTTAAAAATTAAAAAGACAAATATTGAAAGATACAAAACACTAACCTACGCATAGATTCAAACCCGAGACCTTCACTTCTTCAGACAAGCACTGAACCCACCAGCCCGCGGAAGCCGCCGATGACCACACCCGGAAATTTACACCAGTTATGTTCCTCGTTATTGATATACATGAAATTACATAAGAAGACCAATACATGTGGAGATTATGACACTTTATCGCCCGGACACTTTTTTCTGTCACTGGTATAGCAGTCAAATTTGTCCGGGTAGGAATAAACGTACGGTATTAATATAAGACTCGGAAAAATTGTCCTATCTGGACAATTATTCCTGGGAAAAAGGCTCCGAACGACCCTTTTTCCCAGGAACCAGCATCTTCCGGACGCTTTCGCCTACTACAACGGGTCAGGATATCAAATGTGTGAAATCGGTAATAAAAGAACAATTTGGACGCGCTTGCGCTGCACAACAATAGTACATAAGTGTATGTTCACGCGTAGCAGCAGTCTGCATGTCATCGAGGAAGGTTCAGTCGAACTTCGCATGGAATTCGTTGTGAGTTTATGGTTGTCAATGACTTCGAGCAACACCCGAGGTTTCTTGTAAATTCACCGCACACCACATTGTTTGCTTTCCAGTTTCCACTGTGGTCCTCAGCAAAATCGGATGAAGTATTACACAGGTCTTTTTTGGAGTCCCTGACCTCACTTGAGATTATCTATATGGAGTTCGAATTTCAGGCGACGTTTGTCGCAATGGCTCATTGTTCGCCATGAAATAAGTACTAATGCATTGAATCACTGGTGAAACACCCGCTCTTCTTTCAGGAAAATGGACAATGATTATTTTGAGGTCGTCGTTTTCGACTGGAGAATCTTACAACCAGATCGCGTACATTTTGGCCTGGTATCAATTCTAGCCTGTGCTCGTATGTGTCAGGCGAATTGTTCGATATTTGGAATTATCCCCTCCGACGTACGATTCGACTGCCATCTTAACCACAAGAAAGCAACATGCATGGAGAGGGAAGAAGCGGTAAAATATCCCGGCTCACGGATGTACCAGCGAAAAGTATTCACAACCAATTTTAGTAGTACTAGACTAGTTTTTGCTTTCTCCTTTATTACTGTCACACCCCGTAGCAACTTTCCACTGCATTTTGTAAAATCGCAATTTTGGCGTCTTGATATCAGCGAATATCAATTGTTGTTTTTNTCAATTGTTTTGGGGTGGATAAAACCATTTCCGTCATTAATAGCCTTTGAGTTGCAGGTGGCCAATAGGATGAGTGGAAAACTAGATTGACATTGGCCCACTTGCTTTTAAAATGCTAAGGATAGCGAAAGTTTCATTGACATTGCAAGCTCTTGAAATGCACATATGAAAACGCCGTCTTCGTTGACGTCATGGTGTTCTGGCAAAACCTCGTATGTGCCGGTTTTTGCGAAATTGAGGTTTTGCATCTATGAGGACCAAGATACAGAATAGCACAAAATTGACACACAAAATGATAATAAACAAGAAGTCAATCTCCAGAATTCACGAATTTTCGACCCCAACCGGGGTCTTTTTCAAGTGGGACTTTACAATCTGAAACTCTAGAAAAGACTGAGCTGAAACCCGAATGTAGAACTACACCTGTGTAGACAGGATGAGTAGGCAGTTAAGGAAAGAATAGTGCCCAAGCACCACGGGTGGTTGCTGGACCACATGAGGACCACATGGCTATTATGAGGACCACATGGCTATTATGCACATGATGAAAATATTTACATCTGCCTCAGACAATCAGAAAGCAATAAAATCATCATTTTAGCTGTGTGACAAAACCTCGTATGTGCAAGTAACATACGAGGTTTTGATTCCAGAATAGAGCAATCAAAACCACGTATGTCGATGTGTGTCATTTTTGTCTGTTGGGGTTTTTATCTCTATTTTTACAGCTGGAAGGTTGGCCCACATGGCTATTATGCAGATGATGATAATGTTTAAATGTACCTCAGCCAATCAGAAAGCAGTAAAATCATCATTGAATGATACCTCGTATGTGCAAAGGGTTGAACATACGAGGTTTTGATTCAAATAAGGGACGTATGTGACGCATATCATGATATTTTGATATCCTGTTTTTTTGTTTTTCGTCCTCCTGTAAAATTGTTTTTTGTCCACATAGGAGGTTTTGCCAGAACACCGTCGAAAGCTAGTATTGGAATGCAAACAAAAACGGATTTGGAAACGCTGACTTCATTGACGTCACAATCTACTAAGTACCGGTACAGAAATGCATTCGAATTCGTCGCAGATCAGTAGTTAGAGGTCGTTATGGGTAACGTTGGTGTTTAAAGAAGTCCTGGTATCACCAACTTGTTCACAACTTTAGAAAGTTAGGGACACAATGCTGATCAAGATGTTTTTTGTTGCATTGAAAAATTCCACTGGTTAGAAAGTTATAGGCCCGTATTCTAGAACGTTCCTTAACGTTAAGGTCGACCTTAAGTCTATTGTAAAACCATCGAGAACAATAGATTTAAGGTGGGCCTTAATGTTAAGGAACGTTCTAGAATACGGCCCCATAGGGTCGTATTTTAGAACGTTCCTTAACATCAAGGTCCACCTTAAATCTATTATTCTCGATGGTTTTACAATAGACNTAAGGTCGACCTTAATGTTAAGGAACCTTCTAAAATACAACCCTTAACATGGTTTAGGTCGGAGGAGAATGTTGGGCCTAATTGGATGACGTCAATGCAGGAATTTGCGTGATGACCAGGGCCGTAGCTAGCTTTTTTTCGCTAGGGGGGGCATTTTAAGCAGATGCGCTCAACGGACGTGGTCTTTGCCTTCGAGCACCGGTGGGGCCGGCGTTTTTTTTTGGGGGGGGGGTCTGGGGATTATAAGCTCTGAGATGCGATTTGAAGTCAATTTCCTGTGCTCTGAGACATGAACAATAATGATCTTTTATCCCATTTGATTTTGCTGGAAAAAATGTTTTGAACAATTGGGTTGGGGGGACCATGCATTTTAGTCCTCTAATTGACTTTTATGTAACTATTTATCTCAAAGAATGAGGCCAGAAATTTGTCATTTAGTGAATACATGTATGTAAATCAATTTGATGGCTCAGATTTGATTTCATTGATCCCTGCAATGACATCCCACATAAATCAGCATTTTCGATTATGGTAGTTCCTAACTGTACGGAAAGTAGCACTGGCAGCGCTGGCATTTTCACACACATATTCTTCGATAACTCCTGAACTACTGATCCCAATTTGATAAAAGAAAAACCGGAATATGCCCCGTAATGCATTCTATACATTAAGTAATAATCTGTGCCAACAACTTTTAGATAGTACTAGGACTTTAATCGTTGTTGGCCTAACGCGTTGATAGATCATCTGAAGAGTTACCGGGTAGAGCAAAGTTTTACTAAATAGATCTGTTCTACTTTGGTTATCCAACGTTCATCCTTCCAATCAATTAGAAACATTTTAACAACATTTGTAAACATGTTTCAACATTCCTGTTCTGTATGAGGCGCCATGTGGGAATTTAATTGTTTCCCAAAATTATTTGGGAAACAATGTCATTGTTTCAAACCATAAATGCACGTATTTTGACTTATTTCATCCAATAAAGTTATACATAAAACCATGAAATTATTATTCAAACCAGAATTTATATTAAACATGGTTTCATTCCCATGAAACTTTCACAAATTCATGGTTTTGAAAACATAACTTACGTCAAACCATGAAGTTCATGCAATTTCATGGTTTGCAAACCATGAGAATGATATACAAAACCATAAAATCGGCAAAATTATTTGTTTTCAAACCGTAATAATGTGAACGCATCATGGATTGTAAACATTGCAAATTGCAAAAATCATGCTTTGCAAACCATGATAATCCGCAAAAGCATGGTTTGGGAAACCATGATTAGTGCAAAACACATGGTTTGCAAACCATGGAAATCGCCACATCCATGGTATGCGTATAATTGTATGCGCAGTGGAACATAGACTGGTCTCTGCCCTCGTTTCGTTCCGTTCCGCTGCACTCGACCAGTAGACAGCGGGCAGAGGATCAGTCCATTGTTCCACTGCGCATACAATTATACGCATACCATGGATTTGACTATTTCCATGGTTTGTAAACCATGAGTTTTGCTGTAATCATGGGATCGAAAACCATGCTTTTGTGGATTATCATGGTTTGCAAACCATGATTTTTGCAATGTTCATTGTTTACAATCCATGAGGATTTGATATTCATGGTTTGAAAACCAAGATATTTGCCGATTTTTCGTGATTTGCAAACCATGAATTTGCATGAACTTCATGGTTTGAAATGATTTTGTTATGGTTTGAAAGCAAGGTATGTTTTCAAAACCATGAATTTGTCTAAGTTTCATGGAATGAAACCATATGTTTAGTCTAATTCATGGTTTGAAAAATAATTCCATGGTTTTGTTTATACTTTTATTGGATGAAATAAGTCAAAATACGTACATTTATGGTTTGAAACAATGATATTATTTCAAATAATTTTGGTAAACAATTAAATTCCCACATGGCGCCTCATAGTTCTGTACACATAAGACCGCTTTTGTGCAAATGATGATATAACTCCAAATGTTGGGAAAATGTTGCCAGATACAGACCTTTGCAGGGACACGCAAGACGTACGCTTCAGTACCGACTAATGCGACAGATTCCCATGATTCCTCCAATAAACAAGAAGAAACGGATGACGGTTTTCTGTGACAGGATTCTCCCCGTTATCACAATGGTGTACTTTGAATATCCAGTGCCGTTAAGTAGGATCATTCGGTATTCCAAGGGTCCGAAATCATATCATTTAACCCACAATTATACAGCCTATTTTAACCAATATTTCAAAATGAATTGGAAAATATTATCTGAATACATCCAGTTTAATCGACTGACCGGAAGATCAGACAGAAAGGTGTTAAAATCAATGCTGCTGTTTGGCCTTACCGAAGGCAGGTTTGTGGGCAAAGTACACGCACCGAAGAAAGAACGATGCAATGTTGATGATCCCAACCACAATACTCTACACACGTCGCGTGATATGTACCGCTTCGTTTTTGCCTGCCCAGTGTGGGACAAGAATCATATTTCTGCTACTATTTACCTCTCCCGTAGGAAATATTACAATAAGCAGTTTGAGATTTCACTGATACACAATGACACTGTATATGTGACTTTCAAATCAACGTTTTCGTCTTATTTGCACGCTTTCATCGGCGACTACAAATACATCATCTTCGTAAAAACCGAAACGTTTACAGTTTCGCAGTTGATAATTTTTTGCGATATCCACACTGGATTGCGTAATCAAATAAACAATATCCTGACAACAACTGATGATTTTACATTCACCGCAATAAATTATCATTCTGGGTTGTTTTTTGGCCGTTACATACATACCCTGCGATGGTTCATTTGGACAATTCCTTGCAGTCCGAAACAGGGACTAGAGTTGGAAATAAAACGTCTTGGAATCAGGCGGGAGTTTCTAGAACTGCGGGGGTCAAAAATAAAGAACACACACAATAAAATGGTTTACATTGACGATGACAAGAATATCCTGCACGTACACCCACATGATAATTCGGTGTATAACAGAGTATACGAGTACAGTCAGCGACGATTTCTAAAGTATAACTACGGTGACAACTTGTGATCAGTCCAAAGGAACTACGGTACCGGTACTCTTATAATTCTTGCATCGGGTTTTTGACCTCTTACACCCGAAATGCAAGCATACAGTACGGAGCACAACTGTCGTACTTTAGCCGCGAAGCGGATTGTCCAGTTATTCAAAAAAATATATATTCTTGCAATAAAATTAGTTTTATGCTCATAAAATTTAGTTTTTGTGGATAGAATATAGGTTTTTTCACAAAAACTAAGTTTTTCTCCTAAAAACCTAGTTTTGTCTCAAACCAACTTTTTTTCCTTCATATATGGGTTTCTATCAAAAACTTAGTTTTTTGTCAAAAACCTATATTTTATGACAAAAAAACCTGGTTTAATGCCGAACAAGTCCCATTTTATCCACAAAAATGTACTTTTCCGCACTGAAATGTCCAGTTATTCCATAAAAGTAAGTTTATCAGTCAAAAAACCAAGGTTTTTTACTAAAACCAAGTTTTATGCCATAAAAGTAGGTTTTTGATAAAAAACATAGTTTTTATGAGAACCTACCTTTTTGAACCTCGCCCCACTGACCAAGATGATTTCGCCGGGACGAGGTTGCGAAATACCCGTCCCCAATAGTACATTGCGTGCAACCATGTACGTCGTGACCCATGCACCCGAGGTTTCCTATCCTCGTCCCAATATGACAAAGAAATCGTGTACATGGGACGAGGTAGAAAATATAAGTTTCGTGATAAAAACTACATGTAGTTTTTTGTATGCCGTTTGTCCAGTTACTCAAGAAACCTATATTTTCTAGAAAAAAATACTGGTTTTGTTGAAGAAAACTAAGTTGTTGTATAAAAGCTGGTTTTTAAAGCTGTTTGTCCAGTTATTGACGAAAAACTAACATTTTTAGACAAAAAAACTAAATGTTATGCTGCTGATTGAAAAACCTATATTTTAGCGTAAAAAACTTAGTTTTAGTGCACAAAAACAGGTTTTAATGTAAAAATATAAGTTTTATGACAAGAACTGTTTTTTTAGGACATATTAGTTTTTGTCAAAAAAACTATATTTTATCCACAAAAACTAAGTTTTACGAGCATACATGTAAAACTAAGTTTTATTGCAAAAGTATTTTGAATACCTGGACAATCCGCTTGCCATAGATGTACCCCATTAGTGGTGGGCTCTAACGGCAGAAAGGTCTGCCGTTGTGTAGCCTACCGTAGATGAGATTTATGCTTCTAGCTCCACACATTATGCGGATGGTAGGTCAACATCATGCGACACAATCTGAAATAACTGTGATTGTTGAATTCCAGGTGCGAAGGTTCATTCGGTACATACAGAAAAGGGTTCCACTGAAGGTGATCCCACCTTTGGTTATCGGTAAAATCGACTATTGGCTCTTTGACAGTTCAGAAGGGAAAATAGTGTTCAATATACATCCTACTGGTTTGACAAAAATGCCAATAATTATTGTTTTAGTCTACAGTATACATGATGGTACTTTTTTTGTTAGGTACAACACATCGATGGCAGACAGAATGGATATCATCTCGTTTAATCCCCAGTCTCTTTATAAGTTATGCATTGTGTATCTTTTGAAACACCCCACGAAACATGTGCTTTATAATGTCACCAAGGGTGATGGTTTCAGCGGACGAATTGATGTCCCGCCTACTGATCGTTGCTTTGGACAATATTCATTGACCATGTTGACATTTGACCACAATTCAGACGTAGTTATTGTATCGTGCGAGAGACGAAAGTACCAGGAAGCCTCGCTGTATGACAGCAGTGAACACAGAGTAGATGGTATCATTCATATTAGACTTGAAAATTGTACACGACTTGATATTGCAAGTCGTAGGTTATTTTTATATCGAAACGAAGAGTTGTACTATCTGCAAGATGTCAAGGACCCATTCCGCATAGTTATTTTAAGACGAAGACACCGATACATACCGTCAAAGCACGTGATCAGAAGTATGCAATATCTCAAACACACTTACACACCCACACTAATTTATAATACATATTTTAAGGTAGTGTTTCTTCTTGGTTTACCCGGTCCCCGTGCAATAAGTTTCCAAAAAAACGCCCACGCGTTCGATGCTGTTTCTGAGAAGGACTCCTCTGACATGGCCTTTCTGGAAAGCCTAGTTGATTTCAAGCCGCACACTTGGGTGAACAATCAGTACCTTTTTTATTTCAACTCGGTCGATGGGTCTCTCTTGTACTTCTTTCGTTATCCTTTACGCCGTAAGAAATGTATTTCATTCGTTCACGTGTACACCACTAACGATATGCGGCGTTGAAGGCTGTTTGTACCCCTCTGGCTACGAGAGGACTAAAGCTGCTTTTCCATGAGACGTTGGAGGGCGCGGAATTGGAGGCGGGCGCTAATGGAAAAAGTAGATCCAACGTCATTTCCCATTAGCTGTTTCACTGGCACCCACGGCCGCCTCCCCTTCCGCGCCCGTAAACGTTTCCACGAGTCGTTTGCGGGCGCGGATTAGAAGGCAGCCGCGGGTGAAACCGCTAGTGGGAAATACATGTACGGTGGATTGGTTTTTTTTCCACCCGCACCCACAAACGCCTCTGGGAAAATCAGCTTAAAGGCCTGTATCCACTAGACCGGGTTACCGCTGCGGTTTGCCGCGCCGGGATTTTTTCACAGGGTTTTGGATAATCCTTCGATGGTTTAACAATACATGGCGTGTTAAGTATCCCAATGCCTGTGAAAACCGCCCCCGCACCCTGAAATCGCAAAACGCAATGCGGGAAACCGGTCTAGTGGATACAGGCCTTTAGGCTGGTTTTCAACGAGACGTTTGCGGCCGCGGAAAAGGAGGCGGGCGCGGGTGGGCAAAATCGATCAAACGTATTTCGCTTTAGCTGTTTCGCATGCACCCGCTCCCACCATCGAAACCGCGTCCGCAAACGCCTCGTGGAAAAGCAGCTTAAAGGCGTTTGTGGATGGGTGACACTGAAAATTTAGTCCTGGCGATTTCCCCTTACCGTACCGTGTAAAAAGGCCTAAGAATGCGGTTTGGGGTGTTGTCGGGATACAGATGTAAGTCTTAAAATAGAGGTAGTTTCCTCGGTGGATGTATTTAGGAAGCGAGGGAATCAAGGAAGGGATGGCAAACTACAAGGTCATGGAACGTATCCGTAATCATCCACAAACATTCCACCACCTGTAAAGTGTAACTGTCGCAAGTGACAACGGCCAAAAGGCCAGTATGAGGTGCCGACTTACTCACGAGATGTTCACCTCACTTATTTTCAGAAGCTGGTGCCAACAAAAGAGGAAAAGAGGAGGATGTTAGGAGTATTGTTCTGTTACTGTTCCTCTGTGGATAAAAGTGTGTACTGAGTACTGCACAGGGCTATGAAATTAAATACTTTCTGATGTACATGTCGTGTACCCTACCCGGTATGTGCTTAGAAAGTATTTCTTTGTGCCTTTGAAGGTAGGAATCTAGTTGTCATTAACTGAACTAGCAGTGCCTTACTGCTTTACCCCATAGATAATGTAATGTCTTTTTAAAGGGACTCTCTCCACCTCGGGAAAAGTCAGAATTTGGACTGGTTTCCAAATTTGGACATTTCAACAGTCAAAATTTGGACAGATTTCCGAATTTGGACAGCTAGTAGTACTCAAAATTCGGACATGTTCCTTTCAACACGTGATCGGGATATGATGACGTCACATCGGGAGTTATGTTTTTCTATCGGTAGATGGCAGGGCAACCGCGGGAAAATTTTATCTCGGCTTTTTGGGTTCTGCCTCGGCATTTGTGAGTTAGGTTGGTTTTTCTCAATTTTAGGGTCATGAAATGGCCGACTTTCATGCTACATCATTGCATGATTTTACGGAAACGTACTATCATGCTATAGTGACACAAAAGATTTTCCTGATGTCAAAAGAGCTGGATATTTCGCGTTGTACCACTGCTAGGCCTAGTTCATCACTCACCTCATGACTATAGGCCTACCGGTATGTCACGTGACAGTTCGTTTTCGGGGGGTCGTCTCAGCATTCAGGAAGACAGGGTTTGCGAGTTGGCTGTCGGTCGTACTGTGAACAAGTAGGCCTATACATGCTATAGATCCCGTTTAAATTTGAGTTAAGTTCTGATTTCATAATTTTTGCTTTCTAAGCTCGAAGATGGAAGATCTGAACGCCTTAAAGGCAAAATATTATGCAGACCTGGAAACATCCGTCCAGGATGAAAAAGACACAAATAAATGGCGGACAGGGAAGAAAGTCCAATGCTACAAACCTACTGCTGCGGCCAGGCAGTCTTGTTACTCGAAAAGAAGCCGTTCTCTGATACTTGCTGTGAGTGATAGAAATTCGAAAATGTTCCAAACATTTGTTTTCATCGTTTCTTTCCGTTTTACCTGTATTTGTTACAGTACTAATAAATTGTAGTTAATGTTGTAATAAATTACATTGTTCCTGTTACCATGTTCGTGTGTTCACCATGTTACCACTTCAATATACTGTTTCTGTTGATGCGTTTGTTTGTTGTGATACCATTAACGATTGTTTGAACTGGAAATCAAGAAGATGCATGCCGAAAACTCCATTAGTAAGTATTGGAAGAGAACAGACCACGAATTCAAAAGACAGTTAATAGAAATTGAAGATTTCTAAGTGTAGGCCTAAATGCTCGGCCGCTTTCTCTTCAAAATTCTAGTGGAAATTGATACCAGCGAAATGATAGTATTAAATCTTAGTACATGCACCAGTTTTCAATGAAAGTGATAGAAAACTTGACATCTTGTAATCTCATTTCTGTCTTAGGGAAAAGAGCTTGAGGTTGCGACACACTGTCGGGTGAACATAAGCATCAAGCCCGCTATCGGACTAAAGAGTAATGCAAAGACCTGGCACTACGAATCGACACCCCCCGACCAGCAGCCAACTGAACCTGCTCCACCCGCTCCACCCGTGCCTGCTGTACCTGTGGAGCCATCACCAGGTCCATCTCACACTCTTCCACCCTCGGCGATCTTCCCCTCTCCACAGAAGAGATACCGAACCACATCGGCGGTCGTCAACGATGATATGTCAGATTCAGATACGGCTAAATGCCGTATCTGTAGTCAGGATGATTCGGCAGATAACGCATCAGACATGTGGTTGGGGTGTGGTTACAAGAACCCAGTAACAAAACGACAAACTTGTTGTTACTGGGTTCACCAGACCTGTATAGGCTTACACTATACTGAACAAAGCCAGCTTAACCAGGTTCCGTTCTTCTGCTCCAGACATCCACCACCTGCCCCCAAACATGCCAAAGCGAAATCCAAGACGGCCAAGAAATCGAAGAAGCGCACCAAATGAAATGAATGCTGTATTTGATGAAATAACATGATTGAATAGGCCTAGGCCTACTAGTTAATTTTCTTCAAGTTTTCACTGTTAAATAGGACCTAGGCCTACTACTATGGTCATAGTTACTCGAATGGCCACTCTCGTTCACAAACACTGACGATCTTCTCGGGTTGATATATTCATTCACAATAACAGAAAGTGCAGTGGCGACCGAATCGAAACTCCGATAGCACTAACAGTGCCTAACAGAGAGGTATGCAATGCCTTTTACCATTACAGAGTTTCTGTGTTAAGCCCTGTTAATGCTATCGGAGTTTCGATTCGGTCGGCCCTGAAGTATACCAAAAACGACGTTATCTTACCACGTTTGTACCTTATGAAAATAAAATTAGTTCATAAAACCTCACTGTTCACTTTGCCTGTATGAAGGCCATGGTGGCCTTATCGTCAAACAATGAAATGGTCAGGTTTCACACTTCTAAAGTCGTCTCAAGGAAAATGCCAACAGCTACCCAATTTGTAAACACGCACTGTGGTGAGTTCGACAAGGTTCAACACGAAGGGCCATCAAGCTGCCACATCATCGCTGTCTGCCACATCGTCATTTGTCTGGATCTCCAATTCCGCTTTCATTTCAGTATAGAAGGAGATGTGATTTTCCTTGATGTGACCCTTCACATCGTTGTCGAAGAAGTTCTTGTAAGATTCTGCCTTGTCCTGGTCTGGGAAGGCACTAATTATTTTCAAAGTCTCTTCATCAATCTTCTTGATTGACCAATTTTGGACATTATTGTAACTGTCCTCATCCTGTGGAAGTACAAATATTGGCGTTGACTCCATGTCGGCACCTCTTTTGTAGTGTGCATAGTTGTCGCAAGCATTGAAGTAAAAGTTTACCAGATCATGATGAAGAGGTTTTCCGGTGATTGAACGAAGAGGTTTCACTTTCCTTGGATGGTCAAGCATACCAGACACGCGAATTCGTTTCCTGAGCATCTGAATTTCATCTTCAAATTTGAATGTTGAGCCCTTTTCCAGACCAGGATCCTTCATTTCCGCATTCTTGAAAACATTCTCACGGAGCCGTTTCATGTGCTTGTCACATCTGCTTGCGACAATCCAGTTGTCCACAGTGGGAACTCCAGGAGGAAGGTTGCTTTTTAATGTACGATTTTCTGCCTCAGTGACATAATCGCCTCCTTCCCCGCTGTTCACCTCACCATGCCTGGAATATGCCTCATTTCTAGATATGTAATCACTGACTTCTGCAGGTGCCTCAGCCCGAATCTTCATATCATTATGAAGTAGATGTTGGTATATGGGGTGTTTGCCAACATAACACAGTGGTGCCACCTTGGCCCTTCCAGCTAGTGCTACCATAGAGTTGTTCCTTCGAATTCCCACACGGAAGCATTTCATACCCAACAGTACATTGAATACCATGTCGTACATTAGGTTGTAGTTCGGGTTGACGACCACACCAGTATCATCACTTCTCCAGGCGGAAAAACCGTCAATTGTAGGAGTTTGATCTCCGTGAACTTTGCAGTCCAGCACGTACTGGTAGAGAAGTTCCCTGGCAAAGGCTTCAAGTGATATCGTGAGCATTTGCCAGGCAACATGGTGATTTGAACAGCCAACTGCGAAGTCCTTAGCTCTCTTGCTTTTAAATCCCAAACAGTCGGCCAGATCCTCCATAAAAATGTGCCTGCACAGCCTGAAGATTTGAATCAAGAAATTCTTTTCTACATGCCCAGCACCAGGTACCAATAGAAAATGGGAATACAACGGTGTGTGCGCAATGTTACTGAAACCCGAATGCTCCAATTCGACATGTACTTCAAATGGGGTTTCTTTTGTGTCAATTTCCTTTTTGCAGACAGCACAGATGACCACAGATTTTATCAAGCTATCCATTATACGATAGGGTACACCGTCGCACCCTATCCTAACCCATTTTCTCTCCTTCCCTAGTTCAACCTGTTTGCCGATGTCATCTAACACAGTTTTGAGGGTTTTCCTGGAATTGGGGTTGACTCCAATAATTTCACCCATCTGAATGGAAGGTTTATCATGGGGGTGGCCATGTGGAATTTCGCCATACAATTCCAATCGATCTGGAATGGTGTTTCTGTTATGACGACAATTTGGACACCTACTACCCAGTTTGTCATACACAGTCTCACATTCAATACATACCACCTTCTCAGCAGCATCAGGAATCGTCCCAAGTTTGTCCACGTGATCAGAGGGTTCAAGGTTGCCATCAAACGTCACTTCCTTGATGATGTCCTTTAAAACACCTTCTTGAAAGTTGGACCTGTAAGGTCGCAGTATCTTCTCGTTCAGATCTTTCTCCATTTCATCTACTCGATCGTTAATGTCCTCATCCTGACCTAACCAATTCGCAGGAGAGAGATCACTTCTTGACTGAATATCACTGGGGGGATTGTGCTGAAGAAATACGACATTTGTAGCGATACCCACTGGTGTCGTTCCATTTTCTCTAACGCGTATGGTTTTACCTGTCCTTTGTGTATTGTCGAAAAAAACATCTATGTCTTTTTCAAAACAAGTGTTGGGGTCCATGGCTGATGATTTCATGAAGGTTTTGAGTGTGGTGATGCTACCACTTGCTGTCGATGCTCCGTCTAAGGCATGTGATGTCTTGCTACCGCTCATTGACCATTTGACAATACCGTTACTGAAAGACATTGGTCCGATGAAATTCTTATTCCGTGCCTTGTATATTTGTTCAATTGCTATACACAACGGCAACAACCGCGAATCATCTTCCAAGTCAAATGACGTCAAACCAAGTAGAAACGCAGTCAATACTGGTGGCCTGTTTTCGAAAAAATGTTTACAATCTACACTCGACAATGATTCAAGATCCTTGTAAGCAAGGTGTACCTTCTTTGAATCTCGATAAATGGCTAGGGACATTGCCTTCCCCAACGCAGTCGCTAAGTTTTCTAGTTGGCCGTCACTCAATGCTTCAGCGTTGATCAGATTGACCAGGCTGCAGACGATTTCATCATGACCGTTTTCACTGACGATGTCGTCTTCTTCACAATCACTTTCAAGCTGCTGGACTTCATCCTGAGTCGGAGTGTCAGTTGTAGGCTTACAGTTGGAGGTAGGTGTTTCAGTACCGGTATGGATTTCTGCATAAGTCAGACACAGATTACACACAAATTTCTTTTTCTTGCTTAAAAAGCCATTGTCAACTAACCATATGTAAGAACTTCTCCTGTAGTCTTTAGAACCTACATTGTATACCCTCATTTGCGACTTGGGTTTTAAAACACACGGGTCAGTGTCATGTAACGAGCATTTACATTTCCTAACAAATTGTTCCTTAGCCTTTTCCTTATTTCTTGCATGTGTAATGGAGCGAGTCTTCCTTCGTCGATTTGAGAATTTTGTTCTTGCCTGAAAAAAAAAGTTATGAATAATACAAATAGTCAAGTAGGCCTACCAGTGGAATATCTCACTGAGTTTCATTTTTTTCCGGTATCATAGTGGTACCGGTAGGCTACAAAAAAGAGGTCCAAAAACAAATCCGACAGTTCTTTGTGTGCCAAATTATGTGATTAATTTGTGAATTGCCAAGTTTAATTTATTATTTAAACTCTGATATTGGAAAATGAAAAAATATTAGGGCCTATGCCAGTAAGCCAACCATGACAGCCTAAATGGCATGCAGTTTATTTTTGAGATGCCCCGTCAGTAGCGGGCCTTGTGTCGTCGGCAGCACTGAGGCCTACTAGCAGTGCAGCACTAGCACTAGCAAGACTTTCTCTTGAAGTACCGGTACCGGTATCCCACATGATCTTGTCCAACTATGGCATCCAATGACGATGCTCTAACAAGAAGAGAAACATGGCTTCAGGTGAAGAAGCAAAATCGAGAGGATGGATGGGACCCACTATGTGTGATTTCCTTTTTCTCAACCATTAACGGGTAAACGACCATGCAGTTTCTCCACTATCCATCATGCCATTATCGTAAATTACTTAAAAATCTATACTAAAAATGAATTGTCACGCAGCATTGCGGGATTGTAGGCATAATTCTACACGGACTGTCTATTTCAGTTACCATCATTTCCGAACGAAGCCCCCAGTCGGTCAGCATTGTGTCCTGCAAGCCAAACGGGAGCCCCAGAACGCATGGGATGCAAATGCAGTTATGGTAATGATGCCCAATGGAAGACAAGTCGGACGAATGCCCCGGGAAGTCGCCCAGATTGTTGGTCCAGAGATAGCAAGAGGACGCATCATCGAAGTCAAAGGGCTGTACATGGGAGAAATGGAACACGATGGACCCACCCCAGGAGGTGGACCGAAGCTCTGCGTCATGTACACTTGCCTCATCAATAATCGTGATAGTGTAATTGACATTTCCAGTGGTCTGTTCGAACGTGGCAGAATCTCTGTTCACAATATGTCTATGTATGCCTACAATTTCAAGTTTGATATGGAAGAGGAGGAAGAAGATTTCTAGTTCGTCAGTTAATGTCATGATGTATAGTGAAGAAAGTTTTCTTAGTAAACATACCATCTTGAAAATCCTCCTCAGATCAATTCATGACATGACATAGCCTGTTGATCTCCTGAATGAAATACATCATTTATAATATGACGTATTAATCATGATATTTTAAATATGATATCATGATACCGTAATATGAGCAGAATTGGCTACACCACAATTTGGAGATCATGACCTTTCCACCCTCATGTCCTGCGTGGAAATAAAATGGAATATTAAAAAAAACAATGCAACTTCTTTCCGAATTTGAACATAGTCACCCGGATGTTTCCAATTTTGGAAAGGCTGCTACCCGGATGTTTCCAAATTTTGATATCTATGGTTCCCCTCAACCTTGAATGACCTTTCCAATTTCTGATTGCTATATTTTGAGTACCAGGATGTTTCCAATTTTGGAAAGGTTACGTATCCAAGGTCACATGTTTCACATGTCCAAATTCAGATAGGTTATTTGCCTTTCCAAATTCGGATATTTTGTTACCCGGATGTTTCCAATTTTTGACTTCTTTATTCTTTCCAAATTCTGACATGGCACGGTTGCCCACGCCCCATTTCGAAGTTCATTCTCTTTCCGATTTCTGACAGCTATAAAGTTTTCAGTACCCGGATGTTTCCGAATTAGGAAAGTTATGAAGATGTCATATTTTGGACAGCTATTATACAATCTTTCCAAATTTGGACATGTTCCCGATAGTTGTCCAAATTTGGAAACCAGTCCAAATTCTGACTTTTCCCGAGGTGAGAGGGGCCCGGCTATTAGGCTGCTATGAGTACCATTGGCTTCAACCAGCCAGCGCCACTGGTCAAGCACGTCATGGCAGAATGGGGGGAAATTCTAGCTCTGAGGAACCCATGATGGTGTCAGTCATGGAATTCCAAGCGCATTACATGTACATCTCGCGGAAAAGCTCCACGGTATGGAGGACAGCCAGCTACTATTATTATGCAATTAGATTTAGACAAATTATACTATTACACGTACCTGTGTACAGAGTTGTTTGCATTGTTGGGGCTGGGGTTGGACTTGAGCCTGAGAAAAGCTGAAGTTTGACTTTTCTCAATACTTCGAAAAAAGAGAAGTAAGTCCGACTTTAAATGAAAATCGGCGTGAAGCCCGACCCAAGGATACGGCTCTTGACCTGGTCTTGAATACATGTATATGCAACAGCTCACTAAAAAGCTGGAGACTTTAACTCTTGCAGTTCTGAAAATGCCCACTGAATAGCTTTCTCACTATGTGTCAGTTGAAAAAGAATGCAGATATGGATTTTAAAAGGGGGTGCGAATTATTCAGAAAAGGTTTTTCGCAAGGAGGCTGCATGAAAAACCAGATTACATAAATTTGGACCGTCTCTGGACAAATTTTCTTGCAAATTTTCCCACCTTCCTTATTAAGGGTGAGCCGACATTGTGAATTTTCATAGTGCTTCAATCCAGGCCCCTCAGAGAAAAGCAGTAAAGACCCCCCCNCCCCCCCCCCCCCCACTTGAGTGTTGTTTGGGTCCAATGTGATGACTGTGTTTTATGAAAAACAGGTACAATTTTCTTAAAGAAACATGTAAATGACACATTCAGGGAGTGGCAGCAATGCCACAAACCCATCGAACCTGGGGTGGCAAGGATGTCTTGACCAGCATTTCATAGACAGCATACAAGCTCAGTACATTAGAAGAGAACCAGGAAGTAAAATCCAGATCCAATATCCAATATTTTTGGGAAAATCGGCAACATTCATGCAGTTCACTTGTGGAATACTCTATGTCTGTTGAAAATAATGCTACTGAATGGGGTGGACTGGGTAGAAAAAATGACGAACTTTACGATACGCATGTTGTTTGATCGTCAAATTGTGACATTTCTTGGGAAAGTGTTCCGACAACTAGTCTTTTGTTTCAGCTTAGTAGCTAATTAGTGCATTCTAAGATATATCTCATTCAATTCCTTTCGACTGATAGACCCCGCAGGTGCCTTCATTTTCGTCATACAACTTATGGTATTTTGACATGTTTTATTTCCAATGCTCCAAAAATTCACAATGTTGGCTCGCCCTTAAACCCAAGGCCTGTAATGCACGTCCGGTTTTACCTCTGCCAAAAGATCGTCGACGACTAATGCGAAGTGAGACACGTTATTTATTTTACAAAATACCTACATACTGTATAATATGACTTATCCGGCCATCACGGCCAACCTGCGAACCACGCGAATTATTGACTATACACGATCCAGGCCAAGTTATGAAAGGCCTAGTCAGGTTTACGCATCACTTGTGAGTTTCTTTTCAATGGCAGACCGCAGTTTTATTCCACAGACGATGCTCAGCAGGCTTACGACGATTTCCATTGAACATGTAACCCTGACTAAGCCTTTCATAACTTGGCCTGGATCGTGTATAGTCAATAATTCGCGTGGTTCGCAGGTTGGCCGTGATGGCCGGATAAGTCATATTATACAGTATATCTCTTAGGAAAAGCTACATAGCAAGCCAATTGAAGTGATTAGAAAGTGCATTACAGCCAAATGGATTAAGCAGGAATTTAGTCAGGGGATCTTGAGATCAATGGCGAAGAAATATGTAATAAGAAAAGTATTTTTCAAAGTCAATTTCGACTTTGTAAAGAGCCCTGTCTAACTGTTGTTCTTTTCCTACATTGTGGACATCGCCAAATTACCCATCACTGACGGTGCAATCCGAGTGAGAACGGAGAAGGTGAAGCTTTTGTAAGTATTAGACTGCACTAATGGAAACATGAAGTTCTGCAGCAATGTTAAGGATATCACCTTATATCTTGGATTCTTGTGGCTGTATCTTCTACTTAGTTCTGCAGTCAAATACCGTGCAATTCGGTTGATGTGAAGTCAAGAACCATGGAATGTGCATGGTACAATAAAAAAAGATAATGCCACTGAAAAGCATTAACCCCCCCCCCCCCAAAAAAAACAATGCTGTACCGTCAACCGGGGTTACTTTGAACAGCGGGGCAACTTTGAACACTTGTCAAAAAAAACTTTTAGAAATTCAGAAGGCTTGAACCGCTTGCAATGGAGCCGGACATCGACAGTGATACAGCATTATCTCTTGCTCTTGTGTTTGCTTTCGAAAAGAAAAAGAAAAAGAAAAAAAAGGAAACCCCCGCGAATCTGGATGAAAAACTGGTTACAGCGATGTCAGGACTTCACCCACGAAAGACTGCTGCAGGAAATACGGTTGAACGAACCAGGTGATTTCAGGAACTTCCTCCGAATGGACAGCACTACATATGATCATAAAGGAATCAACCATAAAGGTTGAACTGACAAATTTAGCATTTTATAAATGTGGACAATATCCCTTTAAAACCCAACAGAATTGGATTCTGACGTTTCCATATGATAGGCAAGACCCTTCTGCATGTTTACTGCAAATTTTGTTGAATTCCGACTAGTTGATCTTATGATACAAAAGGACTGAATTAATGAGAACCCCACGAACGATGTGTGTTCAGGGTCATCGGTGTACATTTGAATAGGCTGACGTACATTTGTACATGGAACACTAATTGTGCTGAAAATAGCTCAGTTATCGTCAGAAATGGAATTCAAAGCATCATGTTGGCAGGTTCATGTACCTCTTCACCACAAAAAAAGTCGAAGCTCGTGCCTATTACGTAAAGCCAAAATTCAGGCAGTGTGAGACATCTGGTGGCAACACAGGAAGTGTATCCCTCAGTAAGCTCATCGTTCGCAGTTAAACCTTTGTGGTTGATTCCTTTATGATATGATGAACTACTTGAGATGGTTACTCCCATCATACAAAAAGAGGACACCGTTATGCGTGATGCTATACCCCCAAGTCAACGCCTATCAATAACCTTACGCTACTTAGCCACTGGAAACACATTTGAAGATTTGAAGTTCAGCTCTGCCGTTTCACCTCAATCAATTGGGAAAATTGTGATGGAAACTTGTGAGGCCATTATATCCTGCTTGAAGAATTACATTCGCGTAAGTATGTTCTTATAAGCCCTTTTTACACGGTGCTGGTTCGAGGAAACCTACCTCCACCCTCCTCGGGCGGGTTCGGTTCAGGATGGATTGATCGCCTTTACACGGTGCGGGTTACCGAACCCGCCTCGATCTACAGGGTGGGCCAGAGAAAGTGTCCCTCGAACAATAGCGTTTCTATTCTTTCCCTATTGATTGAGGGAAACTTTCTCTGGCCCACCCTGTAGTTCGAGGTCGGTTCGTTCAAATGCGTGCCACCAGATGGCGTGTATCAACATTTACAATTATCGCAAGTAAGAAATATCCCAAAAATAATCACTTAAATCGATAAACTATGCTTCTAACAACATGAGCAGTGTGGTTAGCCACACCCAGAAATTGCCAGCCTGCCTTCAATTGTGATACGGTTTTTGGTGAAAAACGCATGGGTGTACCTGTCACCATTGAAAAAAGTGTTAAGCATTTCTCTGCACTCAGAGTAATCAGCGTTCTTTCCACTGACAACCTTTTCCAAGTACCCGCAGGGTTCATCCCCTGCTATAATGGCTAATCCTTTATCCACGTAGTGTATGAGGCCCGACTTGGTGAAGTCCAAGATGGTTAGGGTACATACCCTCTTTGACTTCTATATAATGCAGTGGGTCCTTAGTTCCCGCCCTGAAAGCATTCGATTTACCGGTACCCTTGGGTCCCACTTTCAATAGATATAAATTAGGATAAACCCAGGAAGTCTCATTTTGGTGGACTAACTTGGTAGAGCCTAGTAGTCCTACTGTAGAAACTGTGGCCAGAGTGTTCATGATTAGGAAATCTGGGCATGTATTTATACGTTTGGCTTTAGAAACGAACCATTGCTCTATTTGTGGGGGCAGAATTTTGTCTGTTGGCATGGAGTGTTGATATGTCTTTATATAGCATAATTCTGTCTCCTCTGCAGATAGTTCTTGTCTAGTGGACATGGCAAGGCTTTCACTTTAGTAGTGAAATACAATGAGTGTGATACTCACTGTGGTAGAGATCGACGTCCCTCGCCAAGTATTGGGAGAGAGTAGTTTTGTGGTTGTGGTCCCACCTTTTTATACCCTTCTTGTTAGAGTAACATAGTAATTGTGAAAAGATGATGTGTTGACATGTTATGTGATTAATGGACGAGCTCCCCATTCGACTAATAATATTTATTAGCCACAGTTTCTGACCTTTCCTTTGTTCCACCTTATGACCATTCAATGACAGTAGGTGTAAATGACAATGCCGCCACTAGTCTGGAGGAACGAGCTAGCCTACTATTATGCAACTCTGAGTTTAATGGAAGCGTGGGTGAACTAGGACCCAAGCACAAGGCCTTTGATTCCGGTCTTGCATACACAAGTGCAACAGGTTCACTAAAAAAAGTTACCAACTATCACAATTGGGTCTTGTTCTTCGATTGCACGGACCTCTTCATTCCAGTGGTTGCTATAATGTTGCCTGTGTACTTCACAAGCATTGTGGAGAATGCAGCAGGACAGGACAATGTTGTGAATATTCAAAGTCATTCTTTTTCAAGATACATCTCCAACGTCCCTTCAACCTCCCAAATGTATTCTCAATTGTCATTCTAGCCCTGCTTAGGCGGTAGTTGAATCTTCTTTGGCCAGCATTGAGTTGACCACGATGTGCATAAGGCTTCATGAGCCAAGGCATCAGCGGGTAGGCCTATGCAGGGTCACCAATTATGACGAGGTGAACGTCCTGTCCTCCAATTCGACGTGGACGATGTGGTAAAAGGGAGCCCTCTTCTGCCAACTGAAAGAACGTGGAATTGGCCAACACACGGGCATCATGCGCCGGACCTGCAAGTCCAAAAAGACGTCAGTGAATCTGTTGCGAAAGTCACAGGAATGATAGTGATTGCGATTAAAGTAATCTGCTGGATGATCTGAAGGTGCCTTGATTGGGACATGCATCCCATCGATCGCCCCGGCACATTGCGGGAAGCCCCATACATTCTCGTATCCATCAACAACTTCATTTAGGCGATTTCCAGTTGGAAATTTTATATAAGAAGCCAACAGTTCCTGGCAAATGGCTGCACAAGTGTCATGTATAATTTCACATATCGTAGAACGCCCGACACTGAAATGTTCTTTCAGAGTCCTATATTCAATACACGTTGCCAACTTCCACAGTGTGATAGGTAGTCTCTCATCCACACGAATTGCCCTTCTCATCCTCGCGTTCTGTCTTTCTATACGAGGCCGTAGCCTGTCACACAAATACATAAACAGTTCTCGAGACATGCGCAAGTTTTCGATCCAATGTGAATCTTCTCGCCACAGAAATCGATCCATCACACTATTCCAGTACACTCTGAGGCGAGGAACACACCACATGCGACGTTCTGCAATTGCATGTCTAGGCCTATGTGCTTGAACCACCGCCAAAAACATAAAAAACAAATGCCATGGCTCTGTGCTGCAATACCAGTAAATGCATTCGAATTCTCCTAGCCCGCCCCCGTTGCAAAAACCTCGTACTTTGTCATGTTGTTGTTGCCTTCTACGACGAAACATGTTATTCTGCAAAATACACATCCCCATAACCAACGGGAGCCGATTTCGTTGCGGATCATTCATTTCATTTTCCATAATGTTTTCGGTTCGAACATTTTCTATGGGCGCAGCCATCTTTGCTATGGTGACCTTCACCTCTCCGGCAATGATAGATGGCGCTGAATTGCGCAAAACGCTTCGAGTATGAACAAGCTGGATCGCTTTGGCACAATCTCAAAACGCTCTGATGGCGTGTGTGAATGCTCACTCCCAAATCGATCTACGCTGCATCGTTTTGCGCAGGCCGCTTTGGGGAATTCGATTCAGAACAGATTTAGGTGAGAACACAGCTCAAGTTTGTAGTCCCACCGACCTCAACTGATCTTTTTAATCGCTTTGGTGGAGTGGCAGAAGAATATAACACAATGAACACTAATTATCATAAGCTGTGGTTACACTACATAGATATCCCCGGGCTTTTCGAGCCCGTGTCAAGTCCGGGCCTGAAAAAAGAACCCGCCTGAGACCCGGCGAGCGTCTACACTACCAAAATCTACCTGAACTTAATTGCTACGCCCGGCGATAGGGTCGCTGGAGCGTACTCTTCACGAAGAGGAGGCGCTAAATTGGAGTGCTGGCTTTTTCCGCGCATGCCCACAAGACACGCCGCCTGTCGCGGTGTTCAAGAACTAGATAAAGCCCGGGTCTAATGCGTCTACACTACTTAAAAAAACCCGCAGGAGACGCGGGTCTAAATTAAGCCCTCCAAAAACCCTTCGAAATCGGAGGGCTCAAAAAGCCCGGACTTTTCATCCCCGGGTCTATTAGACCCGCGCTTTTAACAGGTGTAGACAGAAAAAGCCCGGGTGAGACGCGGGTTTTTATGTAGTGTAAACAGGGCTATTATG
>NMRB01000172.1:79951-95579 GCA_002633025.1 Notospermus geniculatus
GTCTACATTTGGGTTTCAGCTCAGTCTGTTCTAGAGTTTCGGATTGTAAAGTTCCAGCCTGAAGAAGACCCCGGTTGGGGTCGAAAATTCGCAAACACTCTGGAAATTGCCTTTTTATTTATCATATATTGTGTGTCAATTTTTGTGCTTTTTATCTCTTTGAACCGATTATATGATGGCATTTCGTTTTTTTTTCAGCTTTTCCGGTCTTTGTATGATTAGGCATACTAGTATTGGCATGCTTGTAATTTTATGAAATAAAATTACGAGGAGCACAATAGAAAAGGCCTATGAGATGCCCCTCGCCAAATATGAACAAATGACCTATTGTGCGACGCCGCCTAACACATCACATGACACAACACGCACACGTGAGATTCCTGGAAGAAAACGTGCATGTCAGGGCGACATCTAAACAATTGAGGGCCTACTGATTGACAAAGAGAATGATACTCTTTTCTTTCGAGCATGAATTGATAGGCTAGACCATTTAGGCCTAGCCTAGGCCTAGTTGCGTTCGTTCTTTTATTGTTGATTTATTGACGGCATCACAGTCTTCATCGGCCGATTCTCCTGTGGCGCTGAATAATATAGGTGAACTTAATCAAGGAAATTTTAATAGGCTACCCTACTGTCATATATTGTACTTTTTCACTTTTTTCCACACTCAATATGTAATTACCTGTTCCATTTTGCCATCAACGAAAGTACGCACATGCACTTTGTTTACATTTCCAGTCCTTAGCAACGCAAATACTTCATGGGGACGCGATTGAAAATTTCGGGAAATCCAGTCATGCGCAACACGCTCTTCCGGTTTCTGAGCGTGACCACCATCCATTCTAGCGATCTTAAGTATATACTAGTAACAGTTTGTCTCCGCACATCATCGTTTGTCGCCGTCCCGTACGTAAACATTCACGAAGTGCTGGCCCTAATGATGCTAAAATCTATTCACATATAGATGAACAACACTGCAATGTAAAATGTTGTGTATTTATTTTCAAAACTCGTCTTGAGTGCCGACGGCCTACTTCAGGAGTAGGGTCCACCTCGATCATGAGATAATCTCCTCCCGGCCTAGTTAAATCAGCCTAGGTTGGTAGTATTTGAATGTGGGAACTTAAATCAAGATGGCGGAGTTCAAAAATCCGTCAACTATTGAAGGACAGGAGCTGTCGACAGGGACAAATGTCCCCTATGACATGTATGACGCGTCGTGGATGTACACGATATTCGACATAGTCACGTTTTCAATGTTCATATCTATTGCTCTCGGGATCCCTGGTAACATATTGACGGTGTTAGTATCGACGATGGCCCATAACAGGAAGCACACGACGAGCATCTATATGATTGGTCTGGCCATTCCTGATTCATTGATTCTGGTTCAGGAGGCCATTGCAGTTCCAGCATTGCGTCATGGGGTTGCAAAGTTCTGGCCTTCAAGGGAGTGGGAGATCACGTGAGTATAAACGATGAATTCATTGAACTTGTACACTGTATAGAGGCTATGCACGTGGCGTCATCAGCGAGGTGACGCCATGTTGGATGGAACGTTGTGACATGCTGACGCAGTGCATCTGACCACGTGCTCCGTCCTTTTTCCATCCAACACGTGGCGTCATACCCATTGATGACGTCATTTGATGACGTCAGTGCATAGCCTCTATATACATGTAGGCCTACATGTCCAATGGCTTCCTTCCTAGCTTAAAATGGAACTCTAATGGGGACCATAGCCGACTTCCTGAATAGGTGTCAATAGTGGTTAAAACTATTGAAATGAAACTGACATACCGGTCCTGATCAATTTCCCACACAAAAGGCGTCCATTGAATAGGACCTGGTTTCGGTATGCTGCCCTCTATCGTAGCTAGGCTCCCCATTGAAAGTCCACTTAAAGTGGAGTCCCTCTTTGGTTCCGTAGTTTCCGTAGACTTCAACTTCCCGCACCTCTGATTCACATTTCAGGTACTACTACTTCATTTTTAGCTCACCTCTGTGAGGTGAGCTTCTCCGATGGTGTGTCGTCCGTCGTCGTCCGTGTTTGCAGATGGGGGCTTAGGAGGTTATTTTCATCTTGAATGGGCTCCTAGGTGGTCATTTTCTCTTAGGTGGTTAACCACCTAAGAAAACTTCTGCATTCGGACGACGACACTGCAGAGAGCTCTAAGGAGGTTGTATTTCTTAAGTGGTTATTGTCCTTATTCCCTAACAAACCACATTGGAGTAGTTAGGAGACATATTTTGACCACCTAACGACATTTTCTTATGTGGTTAACCACATTAGCATATATTAGTGGCTCCGTCCGTCGTCGTCGTCGTCGTCCGTCGTCGTTAACAGGGGTGGCACGTTTCTAAACCGCTTGGGTTACAAACTTGAAATTTGGTGTACAGGTACCCTATGGTAAAAACTATCTCTGGACCGAAATTTAGCGCTGCTGCTTGTACACTCTGGCCTGTAGGGGGCGCTTTGTGAAAACATTCTTTTGGCCGTATCTCCTGAACGCGGTTAGCTAGAACCACGAAACTTTTATGGTGGGTTCCTCTGATGAGACTTCATCACATAAATCCCGGGTTTTTGATTTGACCTACTTTTCAAGGTCACAGAGGTCAAAGTTCAAAATTCACTGTTTGGTGGCACATTTCATTGCTATTTGACATAGAGTGCTGTGATTTGGTGTGAAGATATATCTAGGCACCCTACACGAATGCACCAAATTTCAATCCGATCGGACATCAAATATGGCCGCCAGGAAGCCATCTTGAAAAATGGACTTTGACCCACATTTTATAAATAGGAGTAGGTAGGATGTTTTAACGTTGTCAAAATATGTATCTAGGTACCATATAAATATATGGTAAATTTCAGTCAGATTCGACGTCAAATATGGCTGCCAGGGAGCCATCTTGAAAAATGGACTTTGACCCACACCTCATAAATAGTGGTCGCTAGGATGCTTTAACCGTGCCTAAATATGTGTCTTGGTACCGTCTACTTATATGCCAAATTTCGGTTCGATTGGACTTCAACATGGCTGCCAGGTGGCCATCTTGAAAAATTCACTTTCGCCATATCTCATCGGTAGTAAATGTTACGATGTTTCTGCACTAATCCTTCACCATTCAGTGTATCACCAGGCTACTCACACTTCATACTCTGTTACAGAGGTGAGCACAATGGCCCTGGCCATTTCATTTATTGCACCGCCATGTCATCTGGTCTCATTCTGGCCGAGATGTCTGTCGACCGGTTCCTAGCCACACGATTCCCAATGATAGCCAAACGCTTATGTACCGTTGGAAAAGCCAAAATATTAGTGGCTGCCACGATAATTTTAGTGACAGTTGCAAACGTGGCGAAATTTTTCTGTCATAGCCTTGTCAAGGATGGCATATCGGGTAGGTATAGCGAGCGTAGGAGATGGCCACGTTAGCGCTAATAGTGTTTTCGCTAGCAGGACGATTTCGTGCACTCTCTTAGTATCGTTATGTGAAGCTTGAATATCGTGCCGTCTGTCAATGAATTATTTTAATGGTGCTTCACATCATTGCCCCGTACCTCCAGGAACCTTTCTATACAATTCAAAGAACGCTCACTTGATCCTTGCAGACTACATGTAAGTTAAGATTCAAAGTTGCGCTTGGACTAAAACCAGCAGCACACACCACACTGTTAGAAATTTTTGTAATATTTTTACAGAAATTGCCTGCAGCAGAGTTTCAGGAACTTCTGTAAATTTACACATGGTGTGATTTATGTGTTCCTGTAGTAGTTGGACTCAATTGGACTGTCCAGAATGATGCTTTCTGAGAACGTATGAAAATATAATTTGGTCAGCCTCCAGTCAAGTCTCTGTTAACATTTATTTGAGTCTGTAATTTTACAGATCACGTCCTGAAACTCTGCTGCGGGAATTTTCTGTAAAATCTTCTGTTATTTCTAACAGTGCAGGCGATATCGCAAACGATTTAGCAATCGTCCACTAATGTCTGTTTATATCTAATATCTGTTTTTCTCATGGTAGGTGTGGAATTTCTCATTGTGTCAGTCCCAGATCATTCAGAATACGAAGTCCTGTTCACCAACTTTCAGATGACCTTCAGTTCTGTTGTCCCATCACTCGTAATCTTCGTCAGCAACGTTGGGATCATACTGACAGTGAGAGAAGCGTCTAGGAAGCGAGCTAAGATGGGCGTCGAGGCTGGAAAGGATGATGCAAGGAAAGAACGCGAGTTAACCGCCATGCTTGTGGTCATCAGCGCGGCCTATCTTGTCCTGACCATCCCCGACCGGCTTTTTTACGTCATGTTTGAAATCCCGGAGATTGCGTCCATTTACGACCTTAAAGACCTTTATTGGAATATACTTTTCAACACTCTCCTCTCATTACTCTTTAACGTCGCGTTATTCAATCATGCGATAAATTTTTATCTTTATTTCATCGCTGGTGGGAAGGGTTATAGGGAGGATGCTAAAACCATCGTGCGCAAAATGTGTTGCTTGAAATGAAGATAGGACTCCTGACAGATACATGTATGCGACGTCAGAATGTGTTCAGATATAAAAGTGGAAATAATCTGTCTACAAGTACATGTACAAGAAACAACGGGAATTTATGTACGTACATGAACAGCATATGGGGGCCAATAATGCTCCGGTTTCGGCCCTATATGCCATATTGTTTGTACTGTTTCTTGTTTGATCAATAAATTAAAACTGACTAAATAAAATCGAAAAATTCACTTCGATTAACAAACAGTTTGTCGACTGAGGGTTAATGAAACCCGATGGTTGTCTTAGCCATCGTTTAAAAAATCGGCCCATTGTGTTCTAACAGCCGTGTACCAACAGTGCATGTTCGCGAACTGAAAGGGTTATATTTCTCCTAACCTTCTCCATCAGTAAAACGTGATCAGACCGCCGGCTTCCAATCTTTTGACAAACGATAACCTCATCTTCCGCCTAATTGGGTTCCGCCAAGTAGGCTTCATTTCCGCCGATCGAATTATCCGCCCTTGTCCGTAAACACAGGATGGATCCGCTAGATTTGCGAAATACACAGGAAATCTACAGTACGATAGGAGATGGCTCCCACCATAGCAAAAGTTAAAAAATAACATCCATACGTATAATGCAATAAACGGAGCCAGCATCTTCATGATGAAAACACTAAAAATAATATTTACACACGTGAAATGATTGGTATCAGAGATTGTGGAAATCTTGTAGAAGCCATTTTCACACACGTGAAATGAAGATTTCACTCGAGTGAATTGATCATTCCACACGTGTAAATAAAGGATTTAACAAGGTTAAACTGAAGGGTGTACTAATGTGGAAGTTCCACCTTTACACGCCAAGTAAATTTGGTCAATTTTATTCGTGCGAAAATCATGTGTGAAAATTTCACATTATTGTGTAAAAATATTTACTCGCGTAATTTTTCCACATGTGACATGAACACTCCAACCGCTAACTTCATAGTTCTAGTGTAGATCCATCGAACGAAGAGGGGGGGGGGGCGTTTC
This sequence comes from Notospermus geniculatus, assembly GCA_002633025.1. Taxonomy (NCBI): domain Eukaryota; kingdom Metazoa; phylum Nemertea; class Pilidiophora; order Heteronemertea; family Lineidae; genus Notospermus; species Notospermus geniculatus. Next base: position 85,487 of record NMRB01000172.1, read on the forward strand.
CCAGGCTGCAGCATCACTCGGACATTACCAAGGTGAGGTAATTTGTGTAATAGGTCAGCAGTACGTACCACCAAGTCAAGAATACATGAGTTACGATGTATCAATTTATTTTTGTCCTTTCAATGCAGATTATATTCGCATTACAGCAATGCAGTTGTATCTTCTTTACGGTACCTGCTGAGTGCTTACCATCCATGGCTTACCCATGCTTCATCATGACGGCAAACGAGCACTGACCTGTTACCCACCATTTCCAACTTGTATCTAAAATACAATGTGTCGAGCAACACTGACTGTTTTTGGTACAGTATGCTAAACTGCCCCCACAAGACCTGCAGAAAAACAAATATGGCGACCTGTACATAAGGAAACATCGGGCAATTTGCACGCCTTCGTGACTGCCCACATATGTGACACGGCACGACAAAATGAGTCGGAATGCGCACAGAAAAAGACCCAACATGTCCAAGGTGACACCAACGGTTCGTTCATTTCAGGATTGTCTGCCCATTGTGAAATTTGACATTGTCGATTTCTGTAGTTGTTGTCTGGTGTCGCCTTCGGTCTTCTTCTGTGCGACTACCGACTCATTTTTTTTGTGCAGGGTCACATATAAACTTTATCACTACTACAAATATTAACCTCAGGCGTATGACAGCAATTATTGCAGTCTGACAGCAATAACTGACTATCTGACAGCAAACTTTCGATAGAAAACTATCACGTGGAGCGGCGCCTTACCGATAAGTCCTCCCCAATGGCACGATTTACATTTAATTATTACAGATTTGAACCAACTGTTGATGTAATACTTGCCTCTTGGTTCTATGTTTTAGGTAAGAAGCTGTAATATATAGAAGAAAATAATATAAGGAACGCTGCCAAATACAATATCCTAAAAGTATTTCCAGGCCAAACTCGGCGGTTTCACAATCTGGCTTTTCACGGATCTCGATAAGGATCTTCCCATATGAAAACAGTGTGAATTTCATCGAAGTCACTCAAACCAATCAGGAGTTACATCATTTTAGCTCACCCGTGAGCTTTAGTCGTCAGTCAGCGTCCGTCGTCGTCCGTTAGCAGGGCACCTTTCGTAACCGCTGGAGCTATTGATCTGAATCTTGGTACATATACCCCTAGGTCAGATGACCTATGACACCAAGTTTCGGTCCGATTCGATTCTTGGCTTGGCCTTCAGGCGGCCAAAACCAAAAACACAAAAAGTGCAATAACTCCTGAACTAATGACTGGATATCTCCAAATGTTTATCATAGTAGTGATATTAGGCCATTTTTGATTTTTCCAGGAACCCCTGTAAGTTATATATTATTGGAAAGAGTATGAAAAATGCAACATTTTGACACCAATTTTTTGGGTTTCTGTCCATTTTTGGTAAAGTTACAGCTGTTTAAGGATTCGTCCCAGTGAGTTTTTTCTGTCGCAGCTCCTATCGAGGCCTATTAATGCCAGCACTTAGCACATTATCAATTAAAAAATTGAACTGAAAGGTGGTGGCAACCTTGCATACTACTTCCAACCTTTCCATGCATAAGGGGCACAGTCCGCGTGAGCTACTGCGAAACTAATGTATTAGGCCAGCCCTGCATACCATGATATATAAATACACAGAGCACACCTGGATGACCTAATTTCTGTCCGCAGTGAAGTACACCTGACTGCGGACAAGATTTTGCAGTAGCTCATGCGGTGTGTGTCCCTAATGTGGAAAAATCCAGAAGTATACGGTCGAAATGCTTTAAAACAGTTGTAAAACGCACTCATTTCATTACAATTTTCGTATAAACAAATAGCACGTGCCCAGTCTAAAAATACACAAAAGCCATCTGCGCATGCCTGAGCATGCGCACTCGCATGCACGAGCATGCGCACTCGTCCGCCATCGTAGCAGTAGATTACTTCCGGACTAAACACTGTTTACAAAAGAGCCTCGTGGAGTCATGTGGGACCTTAAACTTAAAAACTAACTTTTGAATCCATCGTAAATTAACTTCTTTTACGTCATCCTACTTCGCCAGCCTTCGCGATGGGGTCTAAACATGTTAACCGATAGGTATGTCTACATATTTCATTTTGAAACGATCGAAAAACGGAGATTTTACAGTTTTTTTACCTGACAACCAGCCAAAAGAAAGGCCCTTGCCTTTGTCGGCCATGTTGATCAGCTGTACCCACAATTCAGCAGGAGATTTCGAAGAAAAGAGCAATCAAAGTGAGAGGGTAGTATCGTTGAAATCCCACAGGTGGCATAGGCGGTAGGTGAAAGTAGCTCTGTAAATTTCATTGACTACTTTGTGAAAACGCTTGCACTGAGGAAATAAGGCTGTATATGAATAGAAAAAATACTTTCCTATTGATATTAAATACTAGATTTATGATCAATTGTAAACTTATGCTGTTATTCACCTCCGAAATGTATGATTTTTGTATTACGACAGAATACGAATTTCCAAAATGGCGGCTCCCTCGATATCGCTAATCATAGGTGCCACAGTTCTTAATTATTTCACCGAGAGTCTTCATATCTTGCATAAACGTGTATTAGAGGGGTGCCTTCAAAAATACTGAGTTTCGGCCCGATCGGACATCCAATATGGCCGCCAGGTGGCGTAACCTGAAAATCATCCAAGTGCTAAAACTCAGGAACGGCTTGACCCAGAGTGCTCAAACTTGATATTTACCTCCCTCTTGATGACCTTTACAAGCACGTCAAATTTCGGCCTGATTAAGCTTCCAATATGGCCGCCAGGTGGCGTAACCCGAAAAACATCAAATGTGCTATAACTCAGGAACGACTTGACCCAGAGCGCTCAAATGCGCTATGTGGCTCCCTCTAGATGACCTTTATGTACATGTGAAGTTTTGGCCCGATCGGGCATCCAATATGGCCGCCAGGTGGCATAACCACAAAATCACTGAAGTCCTGCAACTTGGGAATGACTTCACCCAGATTGCTCATACTGACATGCACCTCTCTCTGTCATTACACTATTATGTTCAAACGGGTGAGCACATGGTCCATGGATCATTTCATTTTTGTGCAGCGATGCCACCAGTTTGTCACCACCGAAAGTGGAGTTGTGTGACACTGGGTAATGAGGTCAAATATTATTTTGTTAATTCTGAGTAAACCAGATTACTCCAGAGTTACCGTACTCCTATCCCATTTCCGCCCCATATTTGACTCTGCACTGGCGTAGGTTACCCTGGGATTATTCTGGGGTTGTCTGTTGATAATCATTAAAATCTCACTCCTACTTAACTCTGGGGTTGCGTTTAGCTGAGCGAGTAGCCATTTCGTTCCTCTAAAGAATTATAACGGAAGTCAGCTTTCTCACACTTTGTTTTCCTCGGAGCCATGTTTGTTGCCAGTCTGTTCACCCATTGCCTTTTCCCTATTCTTTTCTTTGGCCAATGAGTTGCAGTTGCAGCTCACCTTGCCTTTCCTTCTATCTATACATCTTTTTTCTGATGCCATACCCTGGCTAGTATAGTGTGTAGGTGGCAGCTCCATTGCCTCTTTTGTTTCTTCTTTCCATACGTTTACTCATAAATTACACAATCCATAATTCATAAAACTCCTTTCCAAATCACACGTTTACTAACCATACACTGTTTCTGTTTTACAGGTCTTCTCTTTGTAATCAGCTCCAGCGCACTCAACAATGGGGCTTTGTTTCTATTCAACTAAAACTTTTCTCACCTCCTGTTTGCACAGGGTTTCCTTACTTCAGATCTATTTGAAATGTTGGGATCCAGCCCATTACACTTCTGGTAGCTCGACTAGAAAGTGCCCGAGGAAGACCCGGGTTGGGGTTGAAAATTTGCGAAATTTGGAGACGATGTTTCCTTTTATATCATTTTGTGTGTCGTTCTTTGTGCTTTCTGTTGGATATCTAAAGAATTACAAAATGCACTAGAGTTGAGCTATCCCCTAGAGGGGTTTTTCCCCAGTTTGAGATCAAGATTGGAGTTGAGATTTCTTCCCACTTGAAATTAATAGCCAGACATTTTCTTGGCCTTTTTACTCGAGCTTTGGCTCAACAAAGGCTGGAAATTTTTGTCAGAAGGTTTTCATGCAGCAGTGGACCTATACAGAAGGATATCACTGCCTACATTATGCCTTTCTGGTGGCTTAAGGATTCTCTGATGTTTCATTCATGGGTGAAGCTGGAGGTGAGGAGGTGGTTTATCAATACTTTTGTTGAATGGAAGGCTAGGCATAAATACATGTACTGGCATGAATATCCGGAAGAGACCTTAGGCTGAGTTCACATATAGGTATACGGTATACAGAAACGCGAGTTAACAATATCTTCACGTTCGCAAATCGTTTGGGAAGCCTTTGTTCGCCAGCCTATCCGTGTACCGTAGACCCTCTATGCGAACTCACATACGAGGTATACAGCATACGGACAGGCCGGTTGGCGTCATGGTTGCAAACCCTTTGTGAGGCCTTTGTTAACCAGCGTGATCGCATACCCTAAACTTCTATGAGTATACGGTAGGCCTACACGGATACCCTTGCAAACAAATGTTTCATGTTCATGAACCCTTTATTAGGCAATTGTTCGCCAGCGTGTTCGTACTTCTATGTGAACTCGTAGGCAGACGAAAGTAAATGTGCGGTGTGAAAAGTGCATTACTAGCTGTGTACAAGCTGATGGTTGGTAGGGAATCTTCATTCTGGGAATCCCCACTTTAAAGATTAGCTCTAACTTCATTCTGGGAATCCTCCAGTTTTAAGATTAACTCTGGGATAGCTGTGAATAACAGTGGGTTATTATTCAGGGAATAACCTGAAGTAAGGTTATTACGAGCTCAGGTTCACTAGGTCTACAAGTAAACTCAAAAGTAACTCAATGTTATAAATATTTGACCTCATCCATCGCTGCACAAACAATTGCATACTACATGTAGGCCTACTTCTGGCCGTAGTGAAATAAAGACTATTTTTCATGTAGGAAGATGCCCCATCAGAATCCGAGGAAATATAGATTCTTAGGTTTTCGGTTTTGCCCTGGACATTTTTGGGGAACACACTGTATAAGACTGTATTAAATGCTAGAATACACATATGATGGGAACGCCACTGTTTAGGCATATTACGTAAACCTACAAATCTGCTAGTAAATCAGGTCATGGTGATGGTCTGTTTTGTTGGTTGGAGTTACCCTCACCAAACTCCCTCGGTAAATATATCTCCCCAGGACAGGTGATACGCTGACTGGAGTCGTGAAAATAGCCTGTCTTTGTGTGTTTTCTCAGATTTAGATTTAATAATGTTTTATTCATTATGATGCATCCATGCGTTGAGAGTGGAATTAGTCCTATAACTGAAATCATTAATAACATTAAGGTTGGAGAATGAAATGTTCGTACATAATTAATGATCCCTACCTGCCGCATCATCGTCATCGGACGTGTCACTGGCAACCTTGCTGACAATAATTAGCATAAAGAGGCAAAATGTGATAGATTGCCTCATCTTTGCGCTCGATAAAGGGAACCGGTAAAAACAGGAGGAATTTCCAACACTCGAAGAACCTGAAAAAGAGGAATTTCTAACGTTTTGTTAGTGTTTTTCAAGGATTGTAAAATACTGTACATAGTCCTTAACAGCGACAACGCATTAAGAATAAGAATCGGTCCAACGACCCACATTTCCACAAATGGCTGTGGTTTTCGTACACACGCCCTGGCGACATGTTAATATTCATTCACCAAACGCATGTATTCTTCCGCACCTACATGGTGATATTAGGTCCTTATACCTACATGTATATGAACTTTAAATGTACTGTCACTATAACTGAGTGGGTACAATGCAAGGAATTTCAGAAGTGCGAACACATGTACATTCCGTTTCTGAAGATGTGATAAAGGTGAAGGGGATAACACATCAGCACAGGACTAGCGGCAGTCTCAGAAGTAAATCTGTTGTGCGGCACCCATACCAATAGCTTATTGCTCGACTCAGGTGGAATTCCCCGCTTTTCCTGCGATTTTCGGTTTTGTTTTGCATTTAATTGCCTGATAATTTTTTTGAAGTATCCGTTTTACCTGAGAGTTAACTTAGTCCTCCATGTGCCTATAGAAATATTTTGGTGATATCCGGGTGAAATCTTTACGTATTTACTGCTAACCAAAATTCACATTTTTGTATAAGAATATGATGATGTACGGAGCAGGCTTTATACTTAAGTAATAGATTTGGTTTAATAAATTACTTTAGGTTATTGAAAATATATCGATTTTCAATTTTGTTTGTGCATTATGTTGTGCTTAAAGGAGCACGGTATTGGATCTCAAATGCGTTATTTGACTGCCGACGTAGAGGGAGCCACCTAGCGGCAGTAATACGAACTACAAAAATGCATTACAAAATGTACGGAGGAAATCGGGTCAACTCGCCAATACGTCGTTGGTCCCTGCGTTGCAGAGTGGCACAGTGGCGCCGGCTGTCGACAAAAAGTGGCAATACCGTGCTCCTTTAATAGGGACAAAGATGTATCCCTTCACCTTAAGTGGTGCATAAGAACAACCTCTATGTTCGGAAAATACGAACTATTACGGAATATATGTGGTGCGTGAACAATCCCGGGTTAATGAAAGATGCAGCCGTGATCACTTCACTAAAGAGAGAAAACAAAGCACAATTTTTATCTCTTATTGAAGAGACAGATTACATGAAATTAAAATGACCAACCTGGATAATAGATACGCCCCGATGTTACTTCAGCAGCGTGAGCAGGGAGAATGATGACAAGGAATTGATTCTGATATAATAACACGTCCATTAAATACTCTCTTGACAGTGACAGGTGGCGGGTGAACATGGAGAGATGGGCACTTAAAGGGAATTAGTCGCGGCAGTCAGAAATGACACTCAGAATAGTTTTGCAGCCCGCGAAATTCACAATTTCAAAATGACAAATTTCTGTTATTCTACTGAATTAGATCACGATCTTTAGACAGGAGTAAATGGAGTCGACCGCATGCTTAATGGTATCCAAAGAGAATGAAGCCACATCAGTCGTGCAATAGTGCATTTTTTGATGGAGTATATGCCATACATTTATGACTAATGTATCTAAGATGGCAGTGATCGAGCAGCGCATGTGTTGAGACACTTTGGTTGGCACGACCTATTTGCTCTAAAGGTGAAGATTTATTTTGTCCAGGGAGATCTTATTTTCTCTTACACCTAAACATGTGCATTTTCATATTCTGTGGCAGTGTATATTTACATGTACATGTATTAATAAAACTTCATTTTGCCTTTGTTGAGTCCCAGCAGAAGATGGTGCTTAAGGAGTCCACTGACACCTTTCTAAAGCCCAGGCGACTTAGGCGGGCGAACCCCGCGAACTAGAATGAAATGGTCCATGGACCATGAACAAACCTCTCTCTGTCATTACACTATTATTTCCAAAGGGGTGAGCACATGGTCCTCGGACTATTTCATTCGAATTCGCGGGGGTTCGCCCGCCTTCGCCACAGTGTGACCTGGGCTTTACTCACAAATAGTAGTTTTGTAGAACGCGTACAGTACATTTATTAGGTTCTTGAAAGGAAATCTTCGATCATGCGAACGTTGAACCAGATTGTCATTTTCAGCTGATCACACAAGAGAAGTGACATGGCAGCCGTGCATTCAATCATTATCAATCTTGTCTAATCAAATACGTGTTTGGTCATGGGTCATCATGAACTGGTCATACTGAGCAGGTCGCGGGAAATTCACCGATTGAACCATTCAAACAATCACTAAAACGAATTCTACATGCTTGATTTTGCTTCATATGGAAGATAAATAAGACGGTGTAATGTTCAAAAACCATGAGTAAAAGATATTCAACAGTTATTCAATGATAATTAAATATATGAAAAAAGTCAGGAGTGTGGCGCAACCAGGCGGAGCAAGTGGCAATGTAGGTGGAGATTTTTGTTTTTATTTCCGATCGATTTTGAGTATCAATTCGAGGTTTGGAATCAATCAGGCAGGTAGATTGCAGTCATGAATAAGGGGAAACACTGTCATACGAAAACACTGGCAGATATCACAAGCGTAACGTTTTTCAGTGTGGCCGTTTTTCTGTGTGATTCCCATTGTTCGCATCACACTGGGAAACAGGCTCACTATTTCTCTGTTTGTCGCTCATTGTCAAGTCGCCGCTTATTCCGTCAATCTATTGTATTGTCGCGCTGGCACAAAACGTTACACCTGCCTTTCAACAATATATTGGTACTGCCTGAACACGCACGCAGGTGCCACGAAAAACTGTTGTGTTTGTGTTTTGTGTTTGTGGAATGTATATCTTGTTATCCAACAGGTTATCAATATTGTCAACCACGTCTCAACAAGGCCTACGGCAATAATGCGAAAATTACATTAAAAATTGTACAAATGAGTGCAACTTTGCCAGGGGGTATAATCAAACCAAATTGTGGAGTGATGAAGCAAATTATTTGCAATATCGATAAACATTTAGACAACACTCTTCATATCGTCATCATCGGGTTCCTTTCATTTTGCGTCGTAACTAGAACGATGGAATTGTTATCGCTGTACCTCCTCACCTGTGTCTGGTCAACGTCAAAGATGAGTAAATTCTACATTTCTGTTCAATTTTAGATCAGCTTTCGGAAACGGAATTCCTGTAGCAGCTGGTTCGTTATTTCAACACCTAAGATCCGTTGTAATACAACTGCAATGACAATGGTGGCTTCCTGTCGACGCCATCTTGTGTGAGCTTGGCTGCTAACAGTGCAACGAATTTACTTGCATGAGGAATACAACGATCGTTACTTTTTTCGCCGAAATTCCTCAGCGGTATCCAAACTGTTGCTTCTACTCTTCGGAGTTTGTACTCTGGACCGATCGGTAGAGGATGAGTTCGGGTTCCAAGTGGGGTTGACAAAAAAGACGAGGATCTCAGGGAATTGTCTTGATACCAATAAATTCAATTTTCACCAAAATGAGTATTTACGAATTGACGACAAGCAATACCGATAGTGGGACTTTGCAGCAAACTAAGACAGGAGTAGAGCTAAGGACAAGGGTGACTCGAGTTGCTACCATAACTCTGGATGAATATCTCAATCTTTTCTGGGAATGGCGACTTCGGGTGCTCCTGTGGAAATGGGTCCCCCCGTTTCTATTAATATTTGGGACATTGCTGAATGCTTTAACAATCCTGGTCTTGGCGATACGAAAGTTTGGGAAAGCATCCACGAGAATTTTACTTATTTCACTTGCTTCCGTAGATACCGCCGTACTTTGGACGGGGCTCCTTCATGGATGGGTCTTGTATTTATTTGACATCGACCTTAGACTTCTGTCGAATATATCATGCAAAGTTCACAGCTTTTTGACATATCTTTTTCTGCACTTCGCCAGTTGGAATGTCGCGTATTTGACAGTAGAAAGATTGATTTCTGTATCTTTTCCTCTGAAGGCAAGAGCTATATGTACAAAGCGATGGACTGTTATAGGTCTGACTACTCTTTTTGTATTTCTGTTTGCCTTAAATTCGCCATTGATTTTTATCCATCACCTACATGTATCTCCGGTTGGATTTCATCATGTTAATCTGTGCACACAGAAGACAGAGTACGATTACTTCTGGTCGGAGGTGTGGCTTTGGATTGACCTGCTGGTCTATTCGTTTTTGCCATTCCTTGTCATCGCTTTCTGTAATTGCTCCATACTCTACCAGGTTGTGAGGGGACATGCCAAACGTAAAAAATTCCGGAATCCTGGACGACGATTAGACCGTCAGTCATCTCAGATGACCAGTATGACGTACATGTTGACCACTGTTAGTGTTGTCTTCATTTTATTGACATTACCAAGCTGTATCTATTTCATATATGGTTCGATATCCGAATGGCCAATGGAACAATTTGTTCAAAGGATAATAAGTCAGGCTGTAACAAACCTACTTGCTTACCTAAACAACGCAATCAACTTTCTCCTCTACTGTTTAAGTGGGACTCAATTTCGGCTCGAGGTATTCCGAATGTTCCGAGGCTTGGTGCACTGGAGGGGAAGAAACTGTGCAGTTTAGAA
>NMRB01000172.1:110736-124215 GCA_002633025.1 Notospermus geniculatus
CCTAACCGTAACCCCTAACACCTAACCCCTCGCCAACCCCCTAAAATAGACTGCTGTAACTCAAAAACTGCCGTAACAGAAGACATTTCGTACCGGTAATTGTTTTTTAGAAAGTACGAATTTATGTTACAGAGTGTTTATTTAAGATCGTCTTACCTCTGTATAAATTGACTTTTGTTGGGAGACAATGTTGAAAAGATACCTGGCTCTGTGTGTACACCTATTATCATGACAGCCTCATGGACGTATTGTACTGGTCTCCGAGCTCTTTGGAAATATAAATTCAGGATGTGCAAGATTCCTGCTAGTCTCAAAACGTGAATAGTGTCTTTGCTACTTGATGAAGTGTCCGACATGCTTTGGGTCGGCGGTATGTCAGTGTGATCAGTATCTGTAAAAATAAGGGAGTCAAATTTATAGTACAAGAATTAAGGTAAAAATCTTTTAAAAGATATTATCAGGGAGTGTAGTTCTTTGTGAAGTGGCTAGGCCTATTTCTTGTAGTCCTTTGTGTTACATAATTCATACAACAAGTGGTTAATAATTGGTTAACACAGTTCCAACTAGTTACAGTAATTAAGTAGGCCTAGTATAATTACTTCATGTACTTGCCATCTTCCTCAAACGAGTATTTCCTGGTAATATATTCAGCATACTCATCGACGATACGGTCGTATTCGTGTTGCGCATTCTCATCTAAGATGTAAACTTGGCCCTTCTTATGTTCTTCAAACATCATGTCGAACATGGGGACGAAATTTTGCAGGTTTTGATTTCGGAACTGTTCGAAGAACTCTCGGTTGACGGCTGATGGATACATGACTGGCCTGGCGGTGATGATGAGAAATCTGTCTAGAAGTCCGTCCGCTTCAGAGGTGAAGTTGATCATTTCAGACATAAACGGACTTGGTTGGATCGGAAGGAACATTGACATCGATGTCTTGTCGAATCCCCTGCTGTCATTAGACAGGGCGACGTAGTCGCCTTGTCCCGTCCACATCTTGCACAATAAAGATCTTTCTGACTCACCCTTGTTTTGTTTGAGTGAGATAGATGAGGCGAATCGTTTACCTTCATCAGAGGTTATCACACCGTATCCTTTATGAGTCTGGTGATGGTGGACCCCCGCCGTAGTGTAGTTTTCCAAGTTCAAGTGTAAGCCGTTGTTCTTCTCAGAATACATATCGAGCACCGGTTGTACAACCTTGGTAAATGCTTGAGATTTTCCGCCACCAGGGTCGGACACAACGAAGATGAATGAATTCAACGGACTGCTGAATGAAGATCCTTGCACTGTAATCCTTGTCTTCGGGCCACAAATAGACGACGTCATTGCGAGCAATGCCGGTACCACGAGATCTTTGGAACAGTTGTTGGCCTTCTCAAAGATATTCAACCAATCAACGAAATTTTCGTCCAATATCATTGCCCAGTCAATTTGGATGGAGAAAGCCTTCTTGTAAACTGAGAAAACTGCGTCTTGGTTGAACCTACGTGAAGCCATGCTGATGGTCCAACATGTCCAACGGCCTCCGTTTGAATGACGCTGACGTCATGGACGTGGACATGGCGTTGACGGGATGACGTGATAACGGTGTATTGTGCAATAATCTGATTCGTGACGTCATTTGGATTGATTGATGTTCTTGGAAATCGTGAATTTTAGCGCCATTTCATGTGAGTCTGATTGATTTTACTGTGACCATGGTGATAGGCCAATGAGGCTCAGTGCGCACAGGCGGCAGTACTACCGATGCGGTCCACTTGTGTGCTGTACGTCATCGACTTCTACCTGTCCACGGGGAACGTAACAATCTCTTCCAGTTCGTCATGCCCATATTCGCTGACGTTGGACAGGCCAAGGACCGCATCGATACTGCTGCCATCTATCTTCAGCACGGACCCTCATTTCAACTGAAACGAAGAAAATTTAAGAAATAGTAACATGGTCGTAGTGTCATTGATCATTTGTGATTCGTACTTTTTTTCCTTCGTTTTTTTCTAAATTTTGCTGTAACACTACTAATGCTACGTTCACACTAAAATTTAATGTGAATTCAATCAGGCTTTGTTAATTCGGATTGAAATCGGTTTGAAGCGAATTGAGAGTAAAGCCTTAATCCGATGCTTATTTATTCTCAAAATGGATGATATTAATAAATTGATGAAACATGATTTGATGTGCATATTTTGTAACTTACCAGCTTTAATTCATATTATGTTGGTACACTCCAAACTGAGGGATCGTAGACTCTGACGATATCATCGCAAAATATCTGAAAGGGATATCCTCCTGAGTGGGATACACTTCTTCTCCAGAGAAGTGCTGCCAAGTAGCCATTGATCATCGATTTCTTTACTCCGTACTTTGGTAACGATTTTTTTGCGTGTAGCCATGAGCCTTCGATGCCATTGGTGTGGGCTCCCGTTTCTGGATCTTTAAAACAGAGTGGTTGACTGTTAGGTGCTGGTAGCCTTCTGTTTCCAAGCAATCGTATGCCTTCCAACAGTCCGAGATGATTGTAGTCTCTGGTAAAATGTAGTTCTGGATTATAGGGAGGAGAGTGTTGGATCCTCTTTGTTCGACGGGAACCATAAAGAGCTTGCCAGATCCTCTCTCCAGACCACCAAAGACCCATTGACCCTCTACGTGGTGGCCACTAGAATGTAAATTAAAATTATTGTAGGGCCTAAGTATAATGTAACTTTTTGTTGCATATCCGAAAATCAATAGACAGAGAATTTGAGGACACTCGATGAACAGGTAGCCTTGTAGGCCTGGCCCTATAATTCTCTGGCTAAAAATAATGTACAGTTGATGCTGGGTGATTGTGACTTAGGCCTACCGATGGTACTTGCGCTTTCCAAATTTGGATTCGTCGATTTCGACAACCTTCCCCTCATCGCCAAGTTTTTCATTCCTGTTCAGCACGATGTCTGTTGTGACTTCCCTGGCGAAACTGTACCAGTCCACGACTGTTCGTCCTGAGATCCCTGTTTCGTGTGTTACTTGAGACTGTGTCCAGTCATGGGCAAAGGCGTACGTTCGTTGCAATATTTCGGCAATTGTTAAATTTGATTTTGAGAACCAACTGCCGCTTCGAATTGACTTACTACAGTTGCAACGACTCCCGGCAACTTGGCGGCCGCAGGACCATATGAACACACCTGAAGTAGGATGGGAACCAGTGTCTCGCTTGAGGGTCATCCTAAAGTCGCAAGTGCGACATCTTTGAAAAGATGAAATCAGGTTATTTGCCATGCACCATTCGATGGTATTCCGTTTGCTATCCAGAATCTCTGCTTGTAATCTACTCCATGTCATCACTTTTCTTTCACAACGTTGATTCTCATAACTTTTTTTCCACTGATCCTCCCTTGTGAGGAGCTCACTCAATTTCCGTGACTTCTGTTCCATGATGGAAATTCAAATGAAAAAAGACGTAACGCGGGAAAACGTAATGGCGTCTTACGTAATGGCGTTCTTACGTCACATTGTGAAGAAAGAACTTTCTTGGCGACTTGTCAACCTATGTCAACCTGACGACCTGTCAACCCTTGTCGACCTGCCGACTTGTCAACCATGTCAACCTCAGACAACTTTTCGTTTTGTTCTTAGAGCGCCGTATAGGTGGCGCTTCTGCTGATAATGAACCGAATCACTCATAATCTGTGTCAAGATGCCTACGCGGATGGAACTATTATGATGTGGACGGGAATATTCAATTCAGGCCAAACTTTTCATGCTTTTCATGAGCAGACAGCATGAACAAGTAACATTAACAAGACATTACATCACCTGAGCTTCGGGGCAATCAAACTCCAAGCCACCACCCTTTCCAACTAATCAAATAACATAAAACGCAAAAGAATGAATATAGCTGGAGACAACGACCCACGAAAATGTTAAATTTATCGCGGATCGTCCGGAATCATTGGTGAAACTTGCAGTAATTTCCTATTTCACAACATAAGGGAGCTGCCATATTGAGTTGCTCGAACTACTTCCGAGGTTCAACTCGGTCCAGTCGGGTCGCAACCCAAACTCCATAAATTCCTCAGGTATGTACTCTCTTTGACGTCATAAATGTGACCGATATCGTTACTCGGGTTGAATACAGTCCAAACTCGACCGCTCACGTGACAGCATTGTGACCAGCAGCAAAAAGTCGTAGAATTCACTGGAAAATGTGTAGTGGGATGCGCAACACAAAATGTGTACCTGAGCGAGACTAGGTGGGAAATGGCAGCTCCCATGTTTTGTGAAATTAGAAATGCAGTGCAAGTTTCACCGGTGATTCTGGACTATCAGAGATAAAGACAACATTTTCGTGGGTCATTGTCTCTAGCTATATTCATTATGTTGCGTTTTATGTTATTTGATTAGTCGGAAAGGGTGGTGGCTTGGAGTTTGATTGCCCCGAAGCTCAGGTGATGTAATGTCTCGTTAAGGCAATGGGGCTTGTGTAATTAGTGTGTGTGTGCAGTGTACAGTGAGCCATGCATGTATAGACACTGATGGCCATGTCCTTCTGGCTGTCAACCTAACGGATATTGAACTTTTGGATGGGTCCCACTTGTGGTACTTCACTCAGTGGCCTCTATACATGCCCCTTAAGAATGAAGGATTTCAAGGTCCATAACCATATTCATTGAAGTCCCTGGATCATTCAACAATACCACCAGATCCTGGTAGTTTATTTCTTTCATAGGCCTAGGTCAACCCCGTTGCTGTCCTAGAATGCATACTATAATGATGAAAACGTGGTGTCAGTAAATCATGCCAGACCACCAGTAAATCTGGTACTCACTGTACATGTATGTCATTTTATCCCGCCTATGTACTGATACACGACGAAATCGTCAGCGCCCTCAGGTAGGCATGATTATCTTAACTATCGTATACATCTTTAACTTTATGAATGGTGATCGACTTGAAGTGTCGTTTTATGCCAACCTTTTTTCTGTTAGAGTCGATGAGATGTTGAAGGGAGCCATCGAAAGGGTAAAAACTGAAATGTGTCCCATCTGTATCTCTAATAACAGGATCAACAAAGGAACGTATTTCTTTGAGCAATTCCTTGCCAGACCCTTCCTTTACTAGGCCATGTTTTGGCTCGTACACCCGCCTGAATCCTAGTCCACGGGGGCCCGGTAAACCGTAGACGAATATCATTTTAGACCATGGGTTGAAAATAAATATCAGCCCTCGAGTGTGACTAAACATTGTCAGGTCCACTACCTTCTGTATCAGCGGTTTTTTGAAATTATCAGACTCCAAGTAAATTACGTTATAGAGATTTCTGGAATAAAAGACCAGGTTGTGCAAATCACGGCTCAACTGGAAGTTAAAAGTTGACCTCATCAATATAACCTTGGCACCATTACCTAGCTTCAGGTAGAAGGAGCTATTTTCATGCAGTTCGGATATATCATAAACGGTTCCCGTTCCGTAGTAGTCTGCAGCGTGTTTACAAAATACTAACACCTTTCCTTGAAATCCAATTTCTATGTTGTTTTCTTTGTCCGTTAGGCAGATGTCCGTCTTTGGAATAACAAGTTTTCCGGGGAATGTTCCTTTTGAGGTGTCGTAAATTGGATAAGTTTTTACACCATGAGCATTATTTGTGAAACATAGCAAATAATGCCGGTAATTCGTGCCTGGTATTACTTCAAACTTCTCGGTTGACAGAACACTAGTTGTGTACAAAATTACATATCGTTCTCCGGTCAGGCGGTACACAAGTATTTTACTGTAAGGAGTAGTGGATGGAAACAGAAACAGAACAATTCTACCATTGATTGCATCATACCCCAACTGATTGGTTTGCCTAATCATTATTGGTGGCAAAATCGGAACTACCTTATGAAGTCTGTATATCATGACATTTTTGTTCTGTGGTTATGAAGAATTGAACACAAGCAAGGAAATTAAAACAAAATTACACATTTTAATTCCATGTAAAAATAGACCTCTTCATACATGTATGTATACATTTTCGTGTCTACATGTATATGTACTATCACATTGCATTCATGAGTGTTTTGAACAAATAAAAAGCAATCTGCAAGACATGCTCATACCATCACCTTCCATTTTTGTTTGATTTAAATACAACGTCTCGACTTATTTTGTACCGAATTATTTTGCTGGATTGACCCTCCATAAATATATAAATATCGTAAACAAAACGTATCATGCTCAGGCGACATTACGTCATGGGACACATGTGTAAACGCAGAGGAACACGGATGTTGTAATGCAGCACCTGGTTTTACACTACGCAGGAGTTATTAGATCATCAAACCTTTGTAAATATCGACTGTATCGTAACGTTTACTTCTCATGCGAGTTGCCCATATGTTGAAATTTTCGTCCACCATCGTTCGTCTGTGTTCAAACATTATTTTTTGGTCCATAGATTTTACTATTTCGAAGTATCGTTTTGCGAGTTGATCTGTACTCCTCAACGGATGTATTCCCGAAGTCACTGAGGGTGAAACATGCCAAACAAGGAAGTATGATGTAGGCAAACTTATTAGCATTGCTCCTATTTTCTTATTGATAGACAGATATTTGTATCCAACTGGAAGCGACAAGAAACCTATTCCCCCAATTGTAAATCCTTTAAGCGTTTTACGATAAGTTGTACATTTCAGACTCGTAGCGCCTGCATGTGTGTCAAACATGCGCAAGAAAACTGCGTCGGATTCAAAAACGAAGGAAAACATAGGATATAAATCTCTTCGATGAAACGCAGTATGTATTGTTAAGTCGGGTAACAGAGTGTAAACAAGTTCATTACCGTCACGTTCGCAGAGAGAATGGTATATTGTGAGAGATATTTTCTGTGAATGGCGCAGATAACACCAAAATGTGACTTCGGTCATATTACTTGCGATCGCGACTGTGTCCTGAGGGTGTTTTTCATGAAGATAATCAATGCATCTCTCTTCTCTTGGTAAAAGTATGTGTCCCATACGCGTTCCATTCAGAAAATTGTACAATGTAATTTTAGATATTTTTGAGACTTTACTAGTCGGATCCTCTCTCTCGAAGTACAACAAGTAATGATACTCTACTGCCATGAAAATCGTTGGGACATTAAATCCACTGTTAGGAAAGTAGAGTGACGAATTATGTAAAACTCGATATATAAGAGCAGTTGTATTAGGGCTGTAGACAAGGCATCTGAACCATGGTACCGGTTTCTCTGTATACCATACCATAAGTAAGGGCTGGTCTTCATGAAACTTTATTTCGGGACGTAATTTGTTTTCTAAGGTTATTGGAGGAACTATCGAGAATTTTTGAGAGAACTTAATTTTCGATCGACCTGGCTAAAGGAGCCATCAAATCAAATGGTGGTTGTGGAATGTGTGGAAAATTTACTTTCGCCATCTTTTGCCATTTTGACAATCGGGCGAGTAGATTGGACGGGACGAGCCTTTTAAGCTGTACGATGAATGTTTACTGGCAGTCGACGTGCGTTGCTTTTTAGCAGTTAATGCTCTGATAACACGTTGGTTTTGCTTAATTGGGAGAGAATGAACCTCGGACAGTGTATCCAGTGGCGAACACGCCCCACCCCACCCTACCCGCAGGAATTCATAATGGATTCAATCAGCACAATGGGTGAGGTCAGAATTCCGTCTATGTTCGGTGTTGAGTCACAATCTGAGAGAATGGCAATGGGTGTGGAGGTGACCCCCCTAGAAACTTATGAAATTCGGTACAGACGTTATAAGGATGTCTAATGGAAATCGCCAACATTTTAGGGTCATACTCCCATTATTCTGGCTGTAGCGCCCCCTACAAGACAAGAGGTCAGGCCCAAAAACGAGGAGAGTTGTGAAAATAAGGGCGAATCGATCAATTCTAATGGCGAGCTGGGACATTGTGCGGCTGCCAAAGTATTAATGATGGTAAAATGGCATGTCAACACTTCAGGTTTTTTAACAAAAATAAGTGTCACCTGGTGGCAATTCTGATAACTGGGTGGAACCCTTCTTTGTGATAGAATAGAAAAAGAATTGTGGAACTCAATATGTTGCAGAACTGCTAAATATTGTGGTTTTTAGCAAATCTGTAGAACTAACAGCTATGTTACACCGGTGTTTAGTCATGAGGTCAGAGTTAGTGGTTAGTGTTACAGATCACGCACAGGCCTGTGACACTCACACACAACACTCAACATAGACAGAATTCTGACCTCACCCAATGCAAGTTTCATTATTGATATTGTAGGCATTTTGTCGGTTGGCGCACACTGTATATTTCAGAAATCAGAAATGATTTCTCTCAATCGCCAGGAATGCACCGCCGGGAATTTCGCTATGCGCCGGGTATCCGACGAAATTATTTTTATTTCAATGCAGGGTATCGACATTTTTTCACCAACATAAATTTACAACATCGCCAGGAAATAGACGGTAGATGAAAATTGGATCTTCCAGAAATCGCCGCAGATTCGACGCCGATTTGGCGTAGATCCCTGACCGGGCGGGGGGTGGCAGGGTTTACATTGACCGCTGCATGAAGCTGTCACAATACATTGGTAATACATTGTATTTATATTGTTGCATGTAGAAGATTTCAAGAACCCATCATGCGTAGTGTTGACTTTATTACAAATTCTTTGTGGGGGGGGGGGCGCTTTTTGTGGAGCCAACCAACCCGACATATTCATTACTTTTCAGTGCCAGTGATTTCACATATACAGTATGTTGTCTCCTGAGGTATCCCTGCTGACAGCAAAAAAACATTAGATACCAACCTTTTTCTGGAACATCCGGTAGCCTTGATGTCTGACAGCCTCCTCCTTCTCCATCGATGTTCCTCTTTTCTTACTCAATTGGCAAATGAAATTAACAACCTGAGGCAGCACATCGACAGCTGTACATGCTTTCAAATGCAGGCATCTTATAGTACAGGCCAGAATTGACGTCACGTATTGGTAGCCAAGATCAGGCTTACGGATCTGCCAGTCGGAAACTACCCTTGTCAAATACGCTTGTCGATGAATGTATGACATTCGTTAGACTTGGTTAGCTCACCTGACCTCAGAGGCTGTCATCTGACTGATATGTGGTATCAATTTGTCTTTGAGGCTTGTCCAAAATCAATGGATGAATAAGAAAATAATTACCACAAAAATGCGCGTGAGCCTTTGCAAATGAAGACACTGGGTAAGGTAAAATCTCCAAGTTAACCCTGCCACTGGGTAAGGTAAAATCTCCAAGTTAACCCTGCCACCAAGATTACCCAAGTGAATAGCTGTGTTTTCCAGACACCCAGAATGCGGTAGCGGTAGGCCTATATGCGATCCATTTTCGCATACAACATATCGCTTCCGCATCCCGTATACCGCACTCCGGATGTCTGGTAAACGCTTTACCCTGGAAAAAAGTGTTCCCCTCAACCGTTAACTCAGTCGACTGATTAATAGTTAACACTGCTTTTATCAAATTTTGGAAATTTGATAATATCGTAATTATCTAATAGCTCATCAGAAAAAAACACTAAAAATCAAACTTCTTATTATGTAATATTTTTGTATTGTTGTTGCAAATGCGATAGAGTGGAACTTTCTAAGGATTTTGGGCTTTGTTTCATCAAAATATGTTGAGTGGTTGCTGAGATATTTGAGATTATCAAAATTTTGATAATTTGAGATTTTCGTGTTTTGTAGGAAATTTTGATGCCATTTATAGATAAAGCTAACCTCAGAATATGGGTTTACAAAATTTTGGAACTTTTTGCATTAGCTGGGTAGAAATATTGCGTATTTTTCAAAGTATCAAAATGTGGATGTTTTGAAATACATGCTTAACTTCTAACTAGTTTCGGCTAAACGTTCCAAAACTTCATACTTCTTTGTTTTTAGGTGTGAGCTACTGTATAATATGACTTATCCGGCCACCGCGGCCAACCTGCCAACCACGGGAATTATTGACTATACACGATCCAGGCCGAGTTATGAAAGGCCTAGTTAGGGTCCCGGGGTTAGGGTTACGCATCACTTGTGAGTTTCTTTTCAACGGAAGACCGCAGTTTTATTCCACAGTAGGCCTAGGTTTAATTGACATCATTTACAAATGGTCAATTCATTTTGACAAAAGTGAAACTGACCTTCACCGCGGGATATGCATTACGATGCTCACCAGGCGTAAGACGATTTCCATTGAACATGCAACCCTGACTAGGCCTTTCATAACTTGGCCTGGGTCGTGTATAGTCAATAATTCGCGTGGTTCGCAAGTTGGCCGTGGTGGCCGGATAAGTCATATTATACAGTATGTCTACTGATATCAAAATTTTGTGAAAAATTGAAAAATCTCAAATTATCGAAGTTTTGATAATCTCAAGTATCTCAGCAACCACTCAACAGATTTTGATGAAACAAACTCCATGATCCTTAGAAGGTTCCACTCTATCAAAACTGCAGCAAAAGTCACAAAAAATTACACAATAAAAATGTTGATTTTTAGGATTTTTTCTGATGAGCTATTACGTAATTACGATATTTCCAAAATTTTGATGCAGAAATATGACAACAATATGTACTTTCATATGGAACAAACCGTGTTAAAATTGGCCCAGAAGTATGTGAAATATTCAAAGTATCAGGTGTAGATAAACTAATGTCCATGACTGTACACAACTAGCAACGAACTAAGCTAGCAAGGTTTTATGAATATGGCCCAGGAGGTTAACACCAGAATTACCGTACATGATCAGTAAACGCAAGATGATAATTCTTAGTTTTATGGGAACACCAGAGTAATCTCAGTGTCATTCAGGTGTCAACTTTAGGGTTAACTGAATATTAACTTGTAGACGACCATGGATTAATTTGTCAACTCCTTTTGAGAGTAAACACCTGGGGTTAACACACTTTCAGATTTGACCTCACCCACTAACGATGATTCTTGCGGTAGATAGTCAGTGATTTACGGAGTAGTCTTCATGCAACGGTCTTCGTTATTTGCCTTAAATTCCCAAAGTTAATACTTTCATCAGCCATATCTGAGTCCGCTGAAATGTCGTAATCGACGGCAAAACGCGAAAGGTTAGTATCTCTACCACAACCACCTCAAGCAACATTACACAATCACGCCACTTCTTGCAAGAGTGCAGGCAGCTTGCACATGTTACCCTGTCGTTATATTCACATATCTCTATGTTACCCGGTCTCTCAACAGATTCTGCACCTACCGACCTTCGCAACCGATTTGGTCTCAGGTGGTGCAATAAAGAATAAAATAATGCGTTCTGTCTTTTTTGTACAAACTGTCATTTTAGCGAAATAAACTCGACATCTAATACATACAAAGCAAATTCGCCCAGTCTTTGTCACGAATGTTCTCTGCAACCGCTGCATAGAGGGAGATGAGCAATACCTTATTCAATTGCTCTTGATACAAGGAGTGATCTTTTCAAGGTTAAAATTTTAAAATCGGCCAAACTATGCTTTAAGAAGCGTTTTTCAGTGAAATTGCATCAAATTCAACAGCAATGACGTCACAAACGTTGTGTGACGTCATGCATGTCATCAACGTTGCCGTCTGAAATCTGCATGACCTAATGACGTCATCACGTCACTGAGGTACCTCCGCAGCTGGGCTAAATAATGTCCACAAAGTACCGCATCTTATACATTAACACAAACCCGGTTTACCGGGTACTAAAGCTAGTGTACTATAATTGATAATTACAAGAAATTCAGTATTCCGCTTTGACTCATTGTGATAGTACGGCAACAAACGGTATCCATCAGCAACAAGGATCCGACTAAACTCCCTACGCAGTTGTGTATCGCGCCCCCTTTGGTTTACCCGCTCTGCACAACTGCATAACTTCGTAAAATTCGCCGTGTTTGGTCAACAGATGGCGCTGAGAGAGTCGACCAATGACAGCACCGAGCAACCGGTAACCAAGCTGGCCTGAGACACTTTTTCATTGGCCGAACGGTTCGTAGCCATGGTAGCACAAGAACATCCGTTGCCAAGGGGCCAAAGCAGTGTGCTGATAGGCTGTAAAACTCGCGCCAGTCCCTGACGCCATCTGTTGACCAAACGCGGCAACTTCCACGAAGTAAAGCAGTTGTGGAGAGCGGGTAAACCGAAGGGGGCGCGGTACACAACTGCGTAGGGAGTTTAGGATCCGACCACCATGATCACCCCTTATGATTTTACCCTCCATCACTGCGATTGTAGACCACTCCCCAATAAAAAAACAGTGCGGTAGGTGACAGGTGGTGCGCGAAGGACGTATGACCTTTGGGCAATGGAAACATGGGAGATGGAAACCCCAGAACCCAGTACCGAGCAACATAGGACCCCCCGTTGTATCGGGGGAACACAGATACGTTACCCTTGAAAACACCAAAGGATAAAGCACAAACATCGCGGCGGGTTGGTAACGTTTCGGCGTACTAACATTTTGAAATGTCCTGGAATACCCTTTGGTGAATTTTGTTCCTCTTTCACAGGAAACAACAATCACCTGAGAGCCTTCCGCGAGGATTTCAGCGTCGTCTGATTTCCGTTTAACCGAACAACCACCAGTATGGGCGGTTAAACCCGCATTTTTAAGACGTTGGCAAAACAAGACGTTGAGACACTTTTCAAAGACATAGGCCCGTATGCACCAGTTCAGGCTAAGTTTTATCTTAACTCCAGCTAAGCTGATCTTTAACTTAAGCTGAAATTCCGCTTATCCCAACTTGAGCCGCAGCCCATTTGAGTTATTTCTTAACTTACCATTAGTATAGCTATAACTTAAGCCTTGACGCGTAACAGGTTTCACTGTTAAGCTCGCAGTTCATTTGAGTTATTTCTCAACTTAAACTTAAGCCTCGACTCGTAGGCCTATTGTAGGCAACACAGGTTTCGCTATCAGGCTCACAGATGGGAGACAACGCAAATTTCTTCTCAGAATTTGGAGATAGGCCTATCTCGCGCTCAATCAACTGCAATTAGATTTGGCGAATTATTCTCCTTGGCAAAACCAGACAATTTCTGAAATTCCTCATCGGGATAGTGGGTTATTCTGGTCCCGGATTACTCCTTCTGGATACTCCCCTGTGCAGTGGATCAAGAACATCTACAACTAACTTCCATGTTGACATTGATGGCAGGAGCGGACCGAGGATTTGGGAAAAGGGGGTGTCTTCTGCTAGGACAGTGAAATTTGCGCCAAATTCCAGAATTTCACGATCGATTTTACAGATACTTTGGTTGAAAGGGCCGGCAAGCGCCCGGCGGCCCCCTTGGGATGCGCGCTTGTTGAAGGCACGCCTTCAAATTCGAGGTGTACGAGTTAATCCATAACTTAAACCACCCTCCGACGTGGTTTAAGTTTTTGTGGGGTTTAAGCCAGACTTGAAGCTTAGCTTTAGTTGGTGCATACCGACTTCAAGTTAAGTTTGAACTTAAGTTAGACTTTAGCTCAATTTCGGCTTAAGCCACAGTGGT
>NMRB01000172.1:125239-139158 GCA_002633025.1 Notospermus geniculatus
CACCAACATCCAATCAAATTTCGGCCTCATCAAGATGGTTACCATGGTAACTTGCATCCTCAAACTCAATAAAACATTTTTAAAAAACACTCCCACCCTCGTCAATAATTGAGATTGGAAAGATGTTAACCAACTATTTCATTTACATGGCCTTAAAACACGGGAGACATGTAATTTTATATGGACTTGCGCGAGACTGAGGTTGTAATGAGGCGCCACCAACGTCTTATTTTTGAAGTATGTCTTTGAAAAGTTGAACGTTTTGTCTTTGAATTGCGAGGTCTTTGAAAAGCGCCACCCAACGTCTTATTTTGAACTACGTCTTTGAAACGTGTGAACGTCTTTGAAAGGTACCACTCATTGTCTTATTTTTGAACTACCGTTATGTCTTTGAAACGTACGAACGTCTTTGAATTGCGAGGTCTTTAAAGCGCCACCCAACGTCTTATTTTTGAACTACGTCTTTGAAACGTGTGAACGTCTTTGAAAGGTGCCACTCAATGTCTTATTTTCGAACTCTATGTCTTTGAAAAGTGTCTCAACGTCTTGTTTTGCCAACGTCTTAAAAATGCGGGCTTAACCGCCCATACACCAGTACCCTAATCTAGTGTGTTATTCTTGTCATGATGTAACTTTCTGATTCTATTTTTACTTATGCCAGGTGTGACAGGAATCCAAGTCCCCCTGGAATCAAAGTCTGGTCTTATTGTCCCAGCGAGGGATTAGGATATATGGTTAGGGAGACCATGACCATTCGAACGAACCTAACAATAGCGGGCTATTGTTTGGCGGATCTGCATTCCTAGGACGCCGATTCCTGTCACATGATAAAACTTTCTTTAAAAAAAATATTTTATAAGAAAGTTTTATGGGCCTTGCGAATCACACAATAAAAGTGTTTTTAAAAACATTTGCAACATGGTTCCCGCCCAGTCAAGGCTGTTGATTGCAGCGGCTGCTTCAGTCTTACCAGTAATCGCTGCAGCCTTACATGTAATGCAAAAATCCAGAAGAAAACAAAAGGCACGGTGGGCAAGGCGCTGGTTAGTCAGGAGAGGGACACTTCGGAACTACAATATGCTGCAGAATGGACTTCCTCTTGAAGACCAGAATCCTTTGAAAATTATCTTCGGATGGCCTATTTTCAACCTTATCATTCATCGACCAACCGTTTATTGACGGCTCGCAACTGCGCGGGAATAGGTTAATATTAAAGGTTCATTTGTCCCCGGTTTGGACGATTTATATTTTCTTTCATAAAATAATCTTTTAAAAGAAAAATAGGACATATTTTGTGAACCAAAAATTTCCTTTTAAAAGAAACTTTTATAAAAGTTCCCGGCACAGACGTTAAATATTCTTTTAAAAGAGAATTTAAAAAGAAAGTTTTGTCGTCTGTAGCGGGCATTAGGTATGAAGCATGTTGATCATGTGATGAATGCCTGTGTCTGCCGATCTATCCTCCATGACCTATCGATGGTCCAATCCTAACGATTGCTCATAAGAACCCGGCATGTACGCCATGCATGCCCGCGCCTCCGATGGACAACAAACTTAATTTGGCCTCTATCATGACGCGAAATTTAACTTGAAATGTAAAGGACAGGCACACAGACAAAGTGTAATTATCTACATGGGAGTAATTCCTTCACACTACTGTAAAAAACCGTTCCTAAATGCCTGCCTCACATATCCAACGGTCTCCGGCCGAATTTGTGGATCGCCAGAAAGTCGCCGAATTTCAAACCCGCCAGGGTGTCGAGCGTTTATTTCGTTTGAAATCTATCCTTCATTGGACGGGGCTCGGGAGGTGCCCTTTGAACACTAGTGATCAGAAATCGCCCGGCGCCCGTCAATAAACAAACGGGAGTCAGGCGAAGCCCGCTCGATATAAGGGCGGGCGCCGTCCGAGTTTTGGTCGACGAATCAATATGTCTGTCGGTGCCCGCCCGACACCCGGGGCGACGCCCTGGATTCGCGTCCTCCACCGAGGAATGGTGAAATCTCAAAATGCAGGGGATATATGTATAACCCCAGGAATCAAATTCCTGCGTTGACCGGAGGAACCCGGCAGGGGCCCGAAGAAGCCGCCCGACGGCGGCCCGGCACCAGCACGGAGCGCGCTAGAAGCACGCCCGACTTTGTGCAAGTCAGGCTGGATACGGGAGGGCGTCGTTCGAGTATCACAGGGAGAGCGCGTGCGGCGGCGGCGGTCCGAATTTTAAAGCCAAAAATGGTCTAAAATCGTCGGATAGTCGGCCGAATATCGATCGAATGTTTGCCGATGCCCAAGCGATATACAGGCGACCTGTTTACGAGCCCTGCGACCTCAAAATTCGGCATTGGAACATCGCTGAATTGGGAGCAGGTTTCGGTGCCCTGCGAACATCGGCCGACCGGTAATAAAAGCGGCGGAGTCCGCAGTGATCGAGCAGACACCGGTCGTATTCCCGGCGAAAATGCCTTTTTGAGCTCGCAAACAACTCGGGTGGGCTCCCCGTTTTGGATATGTGACGGCCCCATCACCATGCGTTTTACTGATTTCCAGGGGAAATCCCTGGGCGGTTAACAAAAATGGTAGCTAAATACATATTGGACCAGCGTGTTGGTGAAAACCAGATTGCCAGGCTTTCGCATGAAACAATGCTTGGGGCAGATATTTTATCAACGTCATCTTCAATACGGCGGCCTGTAACGGACATTTGATTGTTTTTGGAATGTTTGATTTTGGAATGTTTGGTATTTTTTTTAGTTTCTCTTAATGTTTTTCTGAGTTTCTTCCTCGGAAAAAATTGATTATGATTCCTCGGAAAAAAGCTTTACTGCAACGGGAAAAAAGATCCAATTCCTTGAGAAAAAAACATTAATGCCGCGGAAGAAACATTTAAATGTTTTTTCCGTTGAATTGAAGTTTTTTTTCCGCGGAATTAAAAATTCCATTGCAGAATAAACCTTTTTCCCGCTGAATTTAACCTGTTCCGCCGAAGTACCCGCAGAGTTTTGTAAATAAAAATAATAAACTAATTAACGTTTCTTCCACGGAATAAAATTTTTCTCGGCGATTTTTTTTTCTCGGCGGAACATTTATTCCGCGGAATAAAATGCAATTCCGCGGAATAAGTGTGTTTCCACAGAAATTTTTTTTCTGAAAAATATCAAGAGAAACTAAAAAATCAATCATTAAAAAACTGAATGTCCCTTATTTGCCGCCGAACTTCAAGATTAATAAAGCCCCATACCTGTGCAAGATATGCCGCCGAAAGGTAGCCGATGTTGTGAATGTATTGACTGACTTGTTTACGAGCACACCAATTTGACAAAGAAATAGCTGACCACAATGGAATGATATACCAAGCTTAGTCTCTTATCCGTTTTAGTTTCGCGCGAACTTAGATATAGTATTTTTGTTTCCATGCCATTTTTTAATTTGTGTATGCGACGGTGCAGATCCATGTTGCTTACATGACACGTTTCCAGTTCGTAGCATCATTCACTAGGTAAAATCATTGAGACAATAATATACAATAACTGTCTTAAAAAACATAGTATTTTTCTGAAGGCAAACATCACGTGTGCAACATTATTCTTTAATCTTCATGATTCACAATAAATGATCGTCAATCGATCACATTGATTTGATTCACCTATTGATGGGAAGAGGAATATTGTTTTTCTTGATAGCAGTACAATTTACACTTGTATGTACACCCTTAGTCAAAAATAAATGCCCAGCTAACTTTCCGGCATATCTCCATGATAATTTTTCATAGCCACTTTTTCTTTTCATACGGATAATCTAGGGCCACTGGGACACCTTTTAGGACCATAAAACTTGAAATCATTACACAACTGTGTTTTTGGCAAAAGTTTGAAATTTGGCCAAAATATCATGTTTTTTTAATAATCACTTGTTCGGATTGAAACTGGCACTGTTTTGAAGCCAATCTGTTTCTTGACACATGAAAATTTTCGGAATGCTAAAATTCCCATTTAAAGCAAAGTTACAGATGATTTTGTAAAATGGTTTTCCCAGTTCTTGCCATTCGTTCCAGGCACTCAACGCACAGGGTTTTAGCATTACCCAGTCGTGAATATTTATTAGCCTCTCAACCACAAAAGGAGCGACTGACATGGAGTAATAGGCCCCTTGTGAAATTATGAATCGTGTCTCTCACAATAGGCCAACTTGGTGACTGACACATCGGTGTAAGTTGCACTGGGTAATCGTGGTCAACTCCCATTGATGCAGGCCTTGTGACACCTGCGTAACCTGTTATTGGGATCAACATAAATGTTTGAATAGGCCCCGGTTTGAATAGGCCTTCAATAGACTTACTGAATTAGGGCACGTGATCGGAGTATTGATAAAATCTGGCTTGGAGTCAACTGGAATTGCGGGGATTTTATTCCACAGAAAAATCATCATAAATCGTCACAAAGTTGCTCAATTTTGAATTTTAAAAAATTGTATTGTCCAGAAACAGACTGGCTTCAAAACAGTGCCAGTTTCAACCCGAACAAGTGAGTATTAAAAAAACATGATATTTTGGCCAAATTTCAAACTTTTGCAAAAAACACAGTTGTGTAATGATTTCAAGTTTTATGGTCTTAAAATGTGTCCTAGTGGCCCTAGGTTATGCGTATGAAAAGAAAACGTGGCTATGAAAAATATTCATTGAGATATGCCGGAAAATTAGCTGGGCATTTATTATTGACTAAGGGTGTACGTGTATATCTCCGACACTATAGAAAATTAGAGACATACACGTACTGTACATACATGTACGATAGATGACATGAGGGGCGGTATTCAAAAAGGGTGATCATCCCGCGATTAACACTTAGACGCGTGTAACTTCACTAACTGCACGCACTTGCATTTTACGAAGTTACACGCGTCTAAGTCTCAAACACCCTTTTCTGAATACGGTCCTAAGTTTTTTTAAACTTCTTTGTAGTGTAATTCTCTAATTTATTTGTATTCTGGATCACCGGACCATCATTGTTGATATTGGGATTACAAACTTAAACTTCTCTTTGTAATCTAATTCTCTTTTTTTTTTCAATACAACTTTATTTGGATGTCAAACAAAAGATACATCTACAATTTAGCCCTCAAACCGGAGATACCGTAGAATCACTTTTCTCAGGTCACTTCATTATTAACTTAAAAGTTCATTGGGAAACACCTTTGTCATGATTATGCATGAACGCAGCATCTATCAGACATGCCGTGGTGAACACAGCTGTCATGGTAGTCCGAACACTGGCTCCTTTTGCTCATTTGCAGAACTGATGGACGCAACGACAGTCAGATGAAGCCTATAGCGGGGGGTCTATTTCGATTGGTCCGTCCATCTCCAGGTCGTGTTTTGCATATTCATTTAGTTTATTTTTAGATTCCCATAGCACGGCAATCGTATCATTTGACAACGCTGCTCTCAGGCATTCTACTTGGTTAGGTTTCAACCAGCTACACTCGCAATCACGCTCTCTGTTCACTCTAGCCATACAAACATTCGTTTGGCAATCGCCATCTTTACTCATCATCATCATCATCATATATCAGTCGAAGGTGGTCCTGTTGACTGTTGGAAGAACGTTTGGAAAGTTGACTGGTATTGGCAGCGTTTATGGTGGTGGTGCATAACAATAGCTCGAAATTCAAGTAAGTATAAGTCCTTGGCACAACCGCAATTATGATCCATTGTCGACGTGTTTAAATGTCCCACTTACACATACATGTATGCCTAGTTCGAGAATAAAAAGGAGAGTTAATATACATATCAGTTAATACAACACATGTTGATACCGTACTTCAACTTATGAACAGATACCATCAGATGATTATCCATCAGTCTACATCCAGTACCCTGTCCATCCACTCTTTGTCGAGTCTGTTCTTGAACGTCTCCACCGTGTTCGCAGCTGTGGTATGTGGGGACAGGGCATTCCATGGCCCTACCACCCTCTGAGAGAAGCTCAACCTCCTGGTTTCAGTCGCCGATCGATTCTTTTTCAGTTTAAAGGTATGACCTGTTGTCCGTCGTCCGGTGCCATCATTATGCAGTGACGTTATTGCATTGACGTTCCCTATGTTGAATCCTTTTAGATACTTGAACACCTGAATCATGTCCCCACGGTTTCGTCGAAATTTGAGTGATTGAAGTTTGAGGAGTACCAACCTTTCTTGATAACTCAAATGTCTCAGGTTTGATACTAGCTTCGTGGCACGCCTTTGAACTCGCTCGATCTTCCTACTATCTCTTTTAGTCTTCATGATGGTGGCCGCGTTACAGTACTCCAAGTGTGGTCTTACAAGTGCCGAGTATAATGATCTTATTACGGTCCCTGATCTAGACGAGATGGTCCTCTTGATAGCCCAAAGTGCCCTACTCCCCTTAGCAGCTATGTTGGTGAAATGCGCACTGTTTGAGGTCACGTGATACGGGAACCACCAATCCGTGATCTGATCATGCTGATGACGTAGAACCAAAATCTGGTTCTTCGTTTACTCATCATCTGACTCTGTATTGCGTCCAGCAAATAGGCTAAAAACAGCAATACGCGTCAGACGTTCAGACTACATGTACTGTCATGGAGGAGGCTGAACTATAATGTGGGCCTATGACGTCGCTGTTTGAGCTCAGGTTCCGCCATAAAAACTGTAAAAATGTATTCAGCTGGTTCCCATCCTTCTTCGGCGGCTTCAGTTCACTTGACAGGCCCACAGCTGACACAATATCATCCTGCTCCATGGCCAGACCACATATCTGGCCGTTTTCGAATTCCAGATGACTTTGCCAATAACTTTGACTTCATCCGGGATGAGGACACCTTCTCGATTATGAATGAACTTACGTCCTTCTCGACGAAGTTCCTCTTTATAAGCATCATACTTAACTTGGATGCATTATCCGTACACTGAAAAAAAATCCTAATCATGTTGAGTACCTTCGGGGTACTCGTTTCGTCCGTGAGATGAGTAGAAAGGTACTAATCGGGTACTCATCGGGTACTCAGAGGGCCAAGGAGCTGCATTTGGAGTTCCTTCCTACTCGCTATGAGTATCTTTCTACTAGCTATGAGTATCTTTCTACTTAATATGAGTACCTTTCTACCCATCTCACGGACAAAACGAGTACCCCGAAGGTACTCAACATGATTAGGATTTTTTTTCTGTGTAGTCAATGTGTAGTCAAAGGATGAACCAGTTTTCTGGAGTGCTGTAGTGAACCTCTTCAGCGAACTTCTCGAGGGCAGCTTGAATATTCCCCAGCTTCTCAAACAGTCATATAAAGCAGGGCTGCTAGTGTAGACAGATCTGAAATGTGGAATAAATCATTAAGTAAACTTTAAAATGGCGGTTGTGGGACACCAGTGATTTAGGTCTGCCTTGGATGCAGAGCTTGGTATGGCTTACATGTCTTATGCCCGGTTGTTCAGCCTCGGCTCACGTGAGCCAGGCTTATGCCTCAAACTCGATTTCACGCACCTCGCGCTTATGTCTGGTCATAAGAACAGCTTAATCAATCCCGAGTTTGTTGAACAACCTATCCACCCCACTGCCAGGTTTATAATAAGAAAGGCTTAAGCTTGGTTTCTGTTTTAAGCCGAATCTGTGCAACGCGCTTTGAAAAATAAGCCTGACTTTGGAGCCACGCTTATGTAGGGATCGACGTGATTCCGACTTGAGCCAAGGCTGAACAACCGGGCATTAGAGACACCAATCAAATATTGAATCTCGAGTTCTGCACTACATTGTACTTTCCAGTCACTTGTTAGGTTTGACCATAAATACATCAATCTTGGAAAGATTGATTATTTATGGTTCGACACATTGGCTGCTGGAAGTACCAGGGAATGACCATAGTTCAAAAAGTGAACTTCCAATTTATTATTTACTGCCATGGATTGGATCATTAAGACAGCAATGAGACTTGGTGGTAAAAATTTAGGTCCCTTTGAGGACTTTTTCAAGCTACCGGTACATAAAGTTAGAAGAAAAAGTAAAGTACAGGAAAATGTAAAGTCAGAAGAAGTACAATATTTCATCACCATAAGGGTCTCGAGCTGATGCTGAATGCCTGAATTTGAAATGTTGCTGAAAATACAACATTTCCTGGGAATTGACCATTTCAGGTGTCGTTCATTTTAACTCACCTATTCGGTTGCCTAGATGTCCATCTCCTGCAAATAAGAAGCTTTATTTGAGTTGAATTGAAGGCGTCTGGGTATCATCATGAAATTTGTATGGAAGTTGAGACAAAGGGCCATGCACATTTCATGGAAGTTTCAACTGATATACTGGAAGATACCTGTGGAAATGAGAAAAAACTTTGATGGAAGAAAATGGAGTGGAATTAGGTGTAAATAGGACTAGGGCTACTCACTGTTTCTCTCTTGATCCTCAAAAACAGTTTTCCTAAATGCTTTCCTAAATGCTTTTTTCCGTTCTGCTAAGTCATCACTCCCATGGGCCTGGGTGGGACACAAATTCACTCTAAAAAGTCAGAAAGCGAAATTTCTTCAGTAAATACGTAAAGTTGTCGTGTGTGGGATTTTGGCTAATGTTAGAATGTACTTATCTAACATTTATCTATAGAATAGGTCATCTTTGTTGTTTGGAAATATTTAAGCCCCTTTTTAAGGGTTTCACACTATCGTGAATACTAGTTAGAACGCAAGACGCCGATTCAGAACATGTTCAGAATGCAAAATTTGTCCCAGATTTCAGAACACAAACGCAAAATAATGGTGTTCTGTTGCATTGGTGTTCTCAAATCTGGGACAAATTTTGCGTTCTGAATAGGCGTCTTGCGTTCTAGCTAGTGTTTACAATAGTGCGAAACCCTTAAAAAGGGGGCCTAAATATTTCCAAACAACAAAGAGGACCTATTCTTTAGATCAATGTTTGGAAGATAAGTACATTCCAACATTAGCCAAAATCACCCACACGACAACTTTACGTATTAGGACTGAAGAAATTTCGCGTTCTGACGTTTTAGAGTGTTCACCCAACACGGCATCAAGGTCCTCTTCTTTCACCATGCCAACAAACTCTCGCAGTTCCGGGCTCTGTTCCTCACAAATGTCAACAGTAGGCCTATATATTTCCTTGAGCTTTTCCTGGAGCCTAGCCAGCCTTTTGGAAATCTTTCTTTCATGCTGACAAGGTTCGCGTATCTCCGACGAACACTAGCTGGTGAAAGCAGACCCACAGGAAACCTGGACCCGACCAAAACCCTTCGACCTTTGGTCCCCAGTGACACCAACATCTTGGTTTCTTGTCTCTTTGCTCTGGTGAAAGCACTGGGGGCAACGCCTCCTTCTGACAGAAAACATGTCCCTGCGTTCCCTCTTGACCTTGCCCACCAATTTCAACCACAAAAGGCACTAGCATGACCTGTATCTTTCATCCTGGAAACTTAATATTCCATGGCCAATAATTCTCTGCTTCGGCCCTGGACTCCTGTACTTTCTATTAACTTCAATAAACCATACACGTAAATAAAGTGGCAGATGTCTTGCTACACTGGTACAATCAGTGTCGGCTTTGCGCCATCACTCAATGTACATGGTGCATTCATTGACAGGTGCCCTAGTTGACATTGACTGTACGGTACCAGTTCCGTTTTAACCGTCGGATCGTCATAGACTGTACCAGCAAAGCCTTAGTCGTAATAGATTCTGAGTCACTAGTGACGTAATGTCATTTTATTCTCACAGGTCGGGATGGAGTTAGTGTTTGGTCATGGTGTCTAAATGTCTGTATGTCTGGTAGAGAACTAGTAACATGTTCCTTCCCTATGTTTGTGGCCCTTGGCAAGATACTGGCATCAACAAAGGCTCAGCATCATAATGATATTGATATGTCAAATTTTGATATTTTGACATATCGGGAGATCTGGCACAGTGAGCGACTTGAAACTGGTATCGCAACATCATAGCTCGATCACCAAGGATGTTAATGCAAGTGAAATATTCAGTTTGCCCCTGCTCGGTCGCATGATATTTGCTGATATCGTGGCGAGATTTGATATGCAAATTTGATAACATGAGATAAATCAGAACCTGGTGATGGTAGAAACCTAAATAACCTTCACCTACACCTAGGTTATCAAGGATGACCTTTCGGATTACGCAATGACCTTTAAGGTCAGTGGTCAAGGTCAAGGTCAAACAGTTCTAAAATGCAAATCTGCTCAGAATTTCAGGAGAAAACTAATTAGAAGCATGTATTAACCATCCCCTGCAGGTTTAATCAAGGATCCCTGTTCCAGTTACGCAATACTTCTCAAAGTCAGAGGTCAAGGTCACAGTTGACCAGCTCTAGAGTAGTAAACTTCTCATCAGACACCGTTGACATCGCTCCGATGTCCTTCTCTTGTTCGGATTAGGGGTTAGCATTCAGATTAACGTTTTAGATACATATATGGGCCCGTTGGTGAGGGGTTAGGGTTACGCTATACTCATAGTGATTGGGGCTTAGGGTTAATCTGGGGTTAAAGTCATCGGGAAGCGGAAGCCAGTGAAACATGACCCAAATCCAAAACGATCTGTTATTTAACACTACTCAACACGATATCATGGCATCCAGCCAATAGAATACGAAAGGAGTGTCATAGCAAAATCTCAAATTCCATCTCCATAAGCGCTCCCTTGAAACAATAGTTATTGTTACATGTACGTTTTAACTTTCTCTTTGTGTGGAATGCACGTTTTAACCTTCTCTTTGTGTGAACATATGTCTGCTGACTCTTAACACTCCGTGATGCTGAAAGGGTAAATGTCGTCTTGGGTATATACAAAGATAACCCAGGATCTCAATCTTCACTAAAACAATACCCTGCGTGTACTTTCGGTAGCCGAACATCACCCAGGATCGTAATGTGACACCTGGATTTGAGGTTCTCTCACCCGTGGTCACGTGACCGCCTGAAGAATGTCATGAACAGCTACACTCAACAACTACCGCGGCGCGAGACCGCGAGATTCAACGGGATTTCTAAATAGGACTCGTTCCTAGGCACTGATTGCGGATGCTGGGTGATGTTCAGCTACAGAAACTACACCGCGGGTATTGTTTTAGTGAAGACTGAGATCCTGGGTAATCTTTGTGTATACCCAGGACTACATTTACCCTTTCAGCCTCCGTGATAATCAGGATTAAGCATGAAGACTTGTTGCACTTCTTACACATTTTCTCTTATTGAACGCAAACACTTTCTGGATAATTAAGGATGTTTTTGTTGTGCAATTTTGTCGACGTGTATAGTAAGTATATCATCGTGCTTGAGATATGTGTAATAGAAGATGTTGGTGAAACGACGCCGAGGTAGCTGAAATAAACCCGGGCAGACAGAGCGACTTTGACGGAATTGTTGTAGCAGTAAAATCCAATTAATTTCTCGCACATCGTGAACCAACGTTATCGACATGATGCATCTTGCCAATCTTAATGAAGGCACACCTGATTGATTGCTAAATTCAGGGGATTTTAGGTCAACAAAAGCATCTCTATTTCCATCTCTAATAGAGAGTTTCACTTGCAACGCCAGGCTGTGAATTTTAGCTTCAAGCGAAGCTAGTCTCAAGGGTTTGTCCAGTGTAGCAGACGACGCTCGTCGCATCGTTTGTATGCAATTTGTTCACTGATGTCGACTCTGAGCTTCGCCCAATTCCAGCGAAATATATCTATTAGATAGCATTCTATAATACTTCACCCTGAAACTTCTCAAAATAATGATAAACATGAAGTCAATTTCCAGAATCTTAGCAAATTTTCGACCCCAACCGGGTCTTCTTCAGGCTGGCACCTACAGGTCGAGCTACCAGAAGTGTAATCTGGAACTTCTCAAAAGTAATAATGTTGGGTGTAAATCTGATGAAATAACCACGAAATTTTGCCACTCCGGCTAAAACCACCCCGGAAAATGGCAAGAGGTCAAGATAAGTTCAAGCTCTATTCCATTGGTCCTACCATCGTAATAACAAACTAGAAGACAATAGATAATACTCGGACTACTGCGTGTTGTGTGGACTTTAGTACTTTGGAGTGGGGGAGAGTTGACTCATCGATCTAGGCCTACGCTGGGAAAGATCGTTATCGATTCCAAGACTTGCCAAGAGTGCACGACCGATTGTCATTTTGTTGGTCGCTGGGGTATTAAGGTCTGTTCAGACGAAAAACGACGCTCGTTCACCGCCGGGAAAATAAGTTAAATGGATTTTCAATAAAAGGGTCACACCAAAGACGCGCGGCAAGCGAGCGAGCGTCATTTTTGCCGCGCGTCTTTTCTGTGGAGAATGAGGTTTGAGCAAACCTGTGGAAGTGACAAACACTGCATGGTATAAATGGCAGCTGTAGGTAAACCATTCGCCAATAAATAATCAGTCTCAAGAGATGGAAGGCCCACATACCGTCGAAAACGTGAGTACAACTATCAGCCACCCAAAGGCTGATGAATATTTGCTGCTGCAGTTGGTGTTCAGGTTCATGACACAAATTGGATCAATATTCGTCATCACCATTGGGTTACCCGGCAACGTCATGGCGTTACTGGTTGCTACGAAACGAGGTAACCGCAATCAAGCAGCGTGTACCTACATGGCTGGTTTAGCCATCGCCGACGCTGTTGTGCTAGTCAACTTTATTTTTCAATCCTTCCTGTTTTTCTGGCTGAAAGGTGATGTTTTTCACAATCAAGAACTTGCTTTTAAGTAAGTATATTTTACTACATACAGAATAGCACAAAATTGACACACAAAATGATAATAAGCAAGAAGTCAATCTCCAGAATTCACGAATTTTCGACCCCAACCGGGGTCTTTTTCAAGTGGAACTTTACAATCTGAAACTCTAGAAAAGACACTCTTTTGTAGTCTTTACCCTGAACATGACACACTCTCTTTTTTAATTTTGGCGACGGAATCTTTTAGGTTAACAGTGATAATCGGTTATTCCTCTGCTATCAGCTCAGGTCTCTTCCTGGCAGAGATGTCGGTTGACCGCGCCATAGCAGTCTGGGCTCCGATGAAGGCGGCCATCTTGTGCAGGCCGCTACGGGCCAAGAAGGTCATGGCCACGACGGCTTTCGTCACATTCTTATTCAATATTCAGCTGTTCTGGACTCAGGCGTACAGTATCGAAAAAACGACAGGTATGGAAATTTTTAAAATAATTCTGAAACATTTAACATTTTAATGTACGTCAATTTCTGTAGCTGAGTTGAATAGACCATACCTCTTCTTACTACGGTACTTTAAACAGCTGTTCATGACTGCGAAGGTCTCAAACTGTTGCTGTACAATGTAGGTCAAAAGTTATTTACCACTGGATATTTGTAAATTACTCCGTGTTCCCCCTATATTTTTTCATTAATTTGTTCCATTAATTAATGGTAGTCAGATCATTTGTCCATCATTTGGCATAATGATTTTTCTGATCAATAGACTGACTTGAGTTTTACCGTTGTTCGAAGTTTGCCGGTCAGATTGAGATTTTCGGAATCTCTGCAATTCCTGAAGAGTTTAACCTTCCAGTGTCTGCATAGATGGATATTACCATCAAAAATTTTCAAAAATCCAAATATTTTATTTATTAACTTAAAAATGGCAACTTTGTTGGGATTTTTGCACTCTGCTTTCAAGTTCAGTGAACAACACTCTGAGATAACCCCTCAAGCTTTGCTAGGCCTAATATTCCATATCAGAAAGTTTGTCCCAGTTTGTTTCATGTGCCAGCGGCTAAAAATAGCACACGATGACGCGGCGTTAGCTTGAGATGGGCCGTTCCATTAGCTTGAGAGGGGTGTGTGGTAGTAGGCCTAGAAGAAGCAAATGGGTCTGATCATGCTGATGAGTATCCAGGTTCAGAAGTTTGGATTTTAGGGGAAGATTAGAATGGACAGAATCCT
>NMRB01000172.1:140873-162844 GCA_002633025.1 Notospermus geniculatus
AGCATTCATTCCTAGTACTGTTTTACGTCTTTTTTTATTCGGCTTCGGTTCTCATGACATATTTGCTAGGCCTAAATTGGCGTGTTTTTGTTTGTCCCTTAGCTCAGTGTGTGCATGTTCCGGAGGCCTAGTATGGATAGGCGGGGCCCGATAGGTGAAACATCTGCCAAGTGAATGCTGTAGGCCAATTTTTGAGTGTATGATAGTCTGTCAGGCCTAGAAGTACAACCAGCTTCTCAGATATTTGTTTATTACAGCTGTTCTACCATTTCATGAGATGGGCGTGTACTGCCTGTATAGCCTGTACATTCCGATGGCCTACATGGGCTTCTGGTATGTAGGCCTACATGCACATGTACATACAGCGTGACTTCCACTTGTTGATGGTCAAGACGCAAATAAGGTGCTGCCACCTACATGCTTGGGTACTTTATCATGTTTGGAGTCCCACTAAAACATGGCGGATGTCCCAGGTTATTTCAGTTACTGCCCGCGCTGTGGCGCGGGCGTTTTTTTAAAACATGAGAGGCCCTGGTTTTATGCATGCAGTTCAGCTTTAAATAATGATCTCCACTCTAGAGGTCTAAGAGATTCACCTTTATGCTCGTGTGGTAATGGTGCTGAATCGTACCTGCACTATTTCCTGATGTGCCCAAATTATATCTTGCCACGACACAACCTCCTGTCATCAGTTCATAATCTATTGCAAAATGTTGGTCTCGAAGTTTTAGCTTTTCACGATGAAACTCTTTTAGAGCATCTTATTTCGGGCTTTCAGTTTGAGTTTCGTCGCTTGAACACTGATTTATTTACATTGGTTCAAACCTTTATTCGTGAATCTGGTCGATTCCATAGGATTCAAACCGTCTTTTAAATCTCCCCTTGCCTTTGCTTTCTTTTGTTTTATCATGACTTTTGATTGGGTATAGTATTACCGATATTAATATTGGTGTAATATTAAATGAGCCATCAAACTGCACCCTGCACTCCACTAAACACGGAATTTGTCATTTGTAAGGGGTAGCCATAATGTGTCTTTGGCACGACGGCACCTATCTTTATAATAAATAAATAAATAAATGATTGGATTTTTGTTAATCTTTGTTAACCTAGTAAAGCTTGGGGGGTCATCTCAGAGTCCTGTTCACTGGAGAGTGAACAGCAGAGTGCAAAAATCCCACCAAAGTTGCCATTTTTAAGTTAAAAAATCTAATATTTTGAAAATTTGTGATGGTGATATTCATCTATGAAGACACTGGAAGACTTTAGAGGTGAAAATTTTCAGGAAGTGCGGATTTTCCGAAAATCTCAATCTGACCGGCAAACTTCGAACAACGGTAAAACCAAAGTCAGCTTATGGATCCGAAAAATTATTACGCCAAATGAGGGGCAAATGGTCTGCCTACCATGCATAAAAAATTTGTGAAAAAATATTTGGGGATCAGGGAGTAATTTACAAATATCCGATGGTTTATATTAACTTCTGACCGAGATTGTACATTGCAAGTATTGTCACCCAACAGTCATGACAGTGAACTGTTTGAAGTGCCCTAAAGTTATGAATAAACTCTATTTTTACAGAAAATGTGTTCGTGAATTGCTGTTATCTCATTTTGGCCAATACCAATAAGTTTTGTTACGCCTCATAATCTTTCTTCAAGGTTTGGTGCTGATAGACTGGAAGACCCCAGAAACTCCCCTTTTCGTCACCCTTTCCATGCTTCATCAACTCATGGTAGGCACAATCCTGCCCTTTCTCATTATTATCGGCTGTAACATTATTATCATCATCGGCGTTAGACGAGCAGAAAGCATGCGTAAACAAATGGCAGCAACGTCTGGCGGTTGTATGAAAAGTCTGAAATCTCGTGATAGAGAAAGCAAACGCATGATGCGCATGCTCATGCTGGTCAGCCTCGCTTACGTTTTTCTTTCAATACCGATGAGAATGCACGACGTAGTTTTCACGATCCCTGTCATAAGTGACATGTACAAAGTGACCGACTTGTATTGGTTTCTACGGTTAAAGATTGAATATTGGGCACTTGGCTTACTTTGGTTAATGAATTATGCCGTTAATTTTTACATGTATATGATTGGAGGAGGGAGTAAGTTCCGTAATGATGCTAAAGAAGTCATTTCTTGCAGGTTCCGTTAATGGGTGTTAGGACTGAGTAAGGATATTTCGTCGATTTTCGACAGTCATTTTTTGACAGTCAGCAGTCAACAGTCAACAGTCATTTTTGTGAAATAGGCCTATATGGTGGCACCCAACATCAGAAACAAAGAAATAAAAGGAACAGTTGGAAAAAAGATCTCTGAATATTACCAAAAATTTATAAGGCATATACCACATTTATTGAATTTAATTTAATACACTGACAGCCTTCTATACTAGGCAAGCGGCCTAATATAGGTTAGGCATTATCTCGTCCCCCAGAATGTCTATCATGTTTGGCATTTTGCCTAATATTTCTTAGGCAAAGACTCTTGGGCATTTTATATACTTTACATTAGACGATCTGCTGAATGATACCATGTCACTCCAGTAATACATGTACAACAAGAAATGTACGCTGGCTAACAAAGAACATATTCCGACTGTATTAACACTGCCTTGAAGTACTAGCTGTTGTTGCGGAGTAACTTTCTGGTTGTGTGGTACATCGGTCTGCTGACACTACAGTTCGACTACGTTGTCGATGCAGCAAGCTCATCCTGAAATCAGGCATGAAGATATGTTGTTATTCCAACGCAGATTCTCATTATTTTACTGAAATCAAAAATTACGGATTGAACCAGGCCCTCGTTTTTCATCTTGGAAAGTAATGTAGTGATCTTTGGCTCTCAGAGTTGCGCTATGGAATGATCAGGGCCTGTCACCTCTGAGGTTCCAG
This sequence comes from Notospermus geniculatus, assembly GCA_002633025.1. Lineage (NCBI taxonomy): Eukaryota > Metazoa > Nemertea > Pilidiophora > Heteronemertea > Lineidae > Notospermus > Notospermus geniculatus. Next base: position 143,771 of record NMRB01000172.1, read on the forward strand.
ATTCGATCTCAGGTGTGAAAGGAATTCAAGTCCCCCTGGAATCAAAGTTCGTTCTTATTGTTCAGCGAGGGATTAGAATTATGGCTGGAGAGACCATGACCATTCGAATATAACCTTTCAATAGCGGGGTATTGTTTGGAGGATCTGCATTCCTAGGACGCTGATTCCTGTCACACCTGTCTGCAGAGTCGTCTGCGCTATCAGATGACTCTGTCGGATAGCGCAGGTTTTCTCCGGGGGTTCCGGTGTGACAGGCGATATAGTCCGCCAAGGGCCTCCGGACCATGGCCTCTAGGGACAGGCGGACCCTGTCCCTAGGGATAAATGTCCTGACCGGACGACTATTCCTAGCCTTCATAAGAGGTGAAGGGAGACTATATTCCCTATAGGACTATATCACCTGTCAAACAGTGACAGTAATCGTGGGAAATTCGCAGGAGAACGCATCGAAAATCGGCAATTTTAAAATGAACTGTACGGTTGCGGGAGAATTAGACTGCACGGTGCGGGAGCGCTTGCCCCTACGGCATTGAAGTATGCGCTGCAATGAACTTTGGACCACCACGTGGTCGTTATACACGGCCCTGATACCGGTCAACATCGCTGGAGGCCATTCTCAAGAGATTCTTATCCAGAGGAGACATCCAAAATGTCGAAATCAATTAGAATATTTTTTTCTGAAGCAACTATGGTGTTACGAGATTCATGATATCCTAGTCTGTGTCCCTCAGTCGTTGTCATTTTTCATAAATATCGCAGAAACAAATGATGGGACTCTTCAAGATACCTACCACATGTGCTTGAATTGAAGTGCTGTATTCCCCTGGAGAAAACTCAGGGAGGAAATTTGGAAGAGACCAATGACTTTTCTTGACAGACTCATCAGACAACAAGTCAACAACCAGCTTTCTCTTCTTTGAGATGATTTCCTCTACATTTTCTGCCGACCTGCACCGCGGATTTCGGAACTCCTTCGACAACGCAGCATTCATCAGAAAATTGTATTGGACTCAGGTCAACACAATCACAGCCAGAATTTCAAGAAGTCATTCCTTGTCTAGATTCAATGAGGAACCCGCAGAACTACGCCACGACGTGGCGCTGTCAGTGTGAGACCCGGAAGTCCTATTTTCTAACAGTATTTCCATTTACTTCTTGCCCCAAAATAAACCACTCTCTTTGAACATGAAACAGGACAGTGTAGTTTAATCAAAATTGAACCAAAGTTCTCCATATTGTTTCGTCAGAAATGCCACAGGATGCCAATATTGACAACGTCTTTTGGGGAATTTTCCACGGAAAATTGTGTAGAAAAATGTACACATGCTTTGACGACGTGACGTCAACAGCGAAAAAAGTGACGTCAGTACGTCATTCGGGTCTTATACTGACTGCGCCATCTGCAGTCATGTGGGTTCCTCATCTCTTGAGTAGCACGCTGAACCTACGTACGTCTTTGTTGCTGCCAGGCAAAGCTGAACGAAGGCACCTGTATTTTTCGCACAAAGCAACAGCGACATCTTTCTTTTGCTGCACACGGGGACAACTGAAAAACGATGATACTATGTCTTGCTGACTGACATGTCAAGTTGAAGTTAGCTACATTATCAAAGGGTATCCTTATTTATGTAATATTGTTCCACCACATCCCTTCCTTGACTATTGGTATTATTCCCAATCGTCTTTATCATAATAGTAAAGGTTGGATCATTCAATGTTGCAGAATATCCAGAGGACATTTACACAACAGATAGCATACTGATACAGTACATGTACTTACTAGAGCCCATAAATTCCAGTCACATCATTGTAAATGATGTCCAGTAAATTCGACTTGAACGCTTTTGGGAGAGGTGCGCCAGTTGTCTCATTCAAGGCCTTAAGCAGCTTCTTCGGGAACATGCAGCTTGGTATTTGGTAACCGCCAGGAGACCATGGCATTTTGCTGCAAAATAAAAAAAAGAAATACATGTAAATTTAAAACTCTAAACCATTGTTACTCTGGATCTCCAGATTGGTTATTTTCTCTGGTTGTTGAACAAGCATATTTAAATGCAGTCCATATTTTTAAGCTGTGAATAACTACTTGATGTCCCAACAGGTTGATGAAAAGTTATCAACTAAATGCAGTCAGTGCCTCGAATGTTAAGTCTTACCTGACATCATTCTGTGAGGGAAGTGGAGAAGTGGCTCTAGTCGACAGAGATTCTGTGCAAATCAATGTGTCCGCTTCACTCCTGGGAGACTTGGGCTAAATGGCTCACTGACAGTGGCGTCACAGTTAGCAACAACTGGCTGCTGATTCTCCTCCACTTCAGCGAGGATTTGAGCAACTGGATGCACATTTATACGAATCTTCACCCTATCCTTTATGTCTTTCGGCAGAACATTTCCTTATCATCGTACTGAATAATCACTGTTGATCCATCTGAGATCTTGAATTCTTCTCTCAATGCTCCCTTAATACATTCACCGCTGGCAGTTATTACTGACTTGACATCATCGTAAGCGGCATGAACTCTCACTTTTTCCCTAGTATCCAAACAAACGCCATCGCCAACTTCCTCAATCGAGGAAGATCATGCAGAGGACCTATTTCCATGTCTAGACTTGAAGCAGATGAGATAATAAAACACCTGGAGGAATGAAATACCACCTCACACTTGTATTGAATGAACTAAGTATACATCTTGTATATTTCAAAACGACGACGCCGACGCCGACAAATGGGGAGCGCCAATTGGTCACGTGATGACTACTGATAGAGCAGACGAGACACCTAGCGTTGACCTAGGCCCATTGTTCGAGAGATGCGGTTCACCAAGCACGGCCAATCACACCTTGAATCGTCATGAATAATAGGTGGCATTGGTGTACTATCAGTTCAAAACCACGCGTATATTCTCGCGTGGTCTGCGTGATCGGTGTTCCCTATTATATTCAAAATGAACATTTTCCAAACACTTTACAATACCGGTGTAGTAGATGATATAGTCCCCTGACGGTATAGTCCGGGACTATAAGTCCCAGTTATTATAGTCCGGGGGTCATCCAACACTAGGGACAATAGTCCGGCGGACTACCATCACTGGGTATCACAGTCCTGGCACCAGGAATAATTGTCCGGGGTGGACTATGGTATTTGGGGCGGTTCCCAGTGATGAATGTCCTATAGAGTCTTTGCAATGGGCAGCCATTGGAGGACAGCAATAGAAGTTTACTATTGTTGTTCTTCCAACATGGATACCAAACGCATTGTTTTCGTCCAACATGGCTGTCCATTTGAAAGCCCCTGCAGGTGAAAGCAGGGAAAAGTGAGTGTGTTAACCCGACAATAAATCAACAAAAAGAAACAGGTTTGAAGATAATGCAGCTATTGGATTTGTTGATGCAAATTACTCGTCGACGTACAGTTTCAATCGACATGCTTTGACCCAGGGCTGCTAGATACAAACATGTCCATTTTTCGCTAGTTCATGTTCCGTTGTCGGATGTTTTCAATGCTACATGAATATGGATGGGCCTTTTTGAACTTTGACTACTCGGTACCAAAGATATCCCCTCCAACAGAAATACATGTACACATGTTGATATATCATGTCTAAATTTCACTGGGGACATTTGAAATCAAAATGCCACATGAACACTATGTCCATCATCAGATACTACAGAAGTATCATTTGTCTTCATGTGAGAAGAACGATCAGGGTCAATAGTCTGCCGGACTATCACATCTAGGAAAGGAAGTCCGATGGACAAACGTCCCTGGGAATAATGGTCCGCGGACCATATCCCCCCGAGGATATAGCCCGGCGGACATTCATCCCTAGGAGTAGTTGTCCACGGGACTATAATTTCGTGACAAAATAGTCCGCCGGACTGCAATCACTAGTTCACAGCGTCTGGGGGACCATGTCTCCCGCATCATATGACTGCCACGGACAAATATTTGAAATGTTTCTTGCCGCAGTTCATCTGATGCTCTGTTTCTGGTTATCTGAGCATGCCTCGTACTTGTTCTCGGTAAGGTAAGAATATCTGGCTTGGGTCAACTGTGAGCTTGCGTTTTCTAGCCTGTGAAGTGACTTTGTCAATGGAACACAAGCTCGGTTATGGGGGAAAATATTATGTAACACCCTTTGGCCAGCTAGACGTTAAATTGCAAAAAGAAAAAAAGGATCGGCGCGGGGATCGAACTGGGAGCATTCCACGCAGTAGACCTCTGCCGTTCCACTACACCACAAAGGCGGTTGACGGCGGTGTTGGTTTTCAACCATATTTTATACTTGAATGAATTGAATCGCCATACAATAAAAAGAATTCATGACTGAACGGACTTTATTATCAGGGGGACCACGATTACTGTCACTGCTGTGACAGGTGATATAGTCCTATAGGGAATATAGTCCGCTTTCACCTCTTATGAAGGCTAGGAATAGTAGCCCGGTCAGGACATTTATCCCTGGGGACAGGGGTGCGGAGGACCCCTGTCCCTAGTGGCCATGGTCCCCCGGACCATGGCCCCTGGCGGACTATATCGCCTGTCACACCGGTATATAAAAGTAGAAGAAAAAGGAGTTAAAATACAGGTAAAACAAGACAAGACAAACGGTCGTGTTTTAGAACGTTCCTTAACGGTACGATCTACCTTAGTCTATTGTAAAACCATGGAAAACAATGGATTTAAGGTGGATCTTAATGCTAAAGCTCACGTGACCGATTAAAAAGCCCCCATGCGACGAGTAAGTGAATTGCAAACGCCCTGCAGACACCTCAAACGAAGGCTCAGAACATGATATACCCCACAACGCTAGGAGGGCGCCTCCCTATTTTGTCTTCTAGCTTTCGAGGTGTCAACATCTCTGCATACATCTTACACTACTCAAAGAAAAAAAATTGTAGTCATTTATAAACGGGATTCGAGCCGTCGATCTTCTGATTTGTAATCTGCCACTCTATCCACTCGAGCCAGCTGACAGAGACATGATTTGTGTTTGTCATAGACGTAGACCTTCGACTTAGGTAATAATACTACGAATAAGAGAAAACATGAGAAGTCTTCCGACAAGTTCGGTGGCCGAACGGGGAAGACTGTGGAACAAAGATAACAGGGCACGGGTTCGATTCCCAACTGGGTCAATTTTTTTTCTTTCAGAAAAATGTTCAGCAGGAGCTCACCAGAGGATGTTGACGGTTCATTCCCATTTCGCCAAATTGCATTTCGCCAAATTCCCAGTTCGCCAAAAAAAAGTTCCATTTCGCCAAATCCCATTTTGCCAAATTCCCAATTCGCCAAATTCCCATTTCGCCAAATTCCCAATTTGCCAAATTCCCATTTGGCCAAATTTGTTATTCAGGCTATAACCCCTAATCTAATGGGCCGATCCAACGCAAAGTACTTCAAAATAGAGGGTTAGGGTTAGGATAAGGCCCTTGGTTATCAAACTGTTTCACTCAGGATTTAGAAGGGATGGGGCCTATGTCTCCACCTTCAAAAAGGACGGGTGTAATGTGCCGCACCCAAGGTTACACAACTCTAGCAGTGTTTCTTCCCTTGACTATATCTGCGCTTATGTCAGTATGAAGGGAGCAAACACTGCTAGAGGAGTGTAACCCAGGGCATATCAGAAGAACAAGAAAATTGAAATTAAAAGCAATCGTTATCGTTGAAGAATTTACCTAGAAAATAACATCAGTCTTCTAACCCTGCTTCAAAAATTGTTAATATTTCGAACGATTCATTTTGAAAGAACACAGGGGGTGTCAAGTAAAGTTTTGGCGAAACGGCAATTTGGCGAAATGGGATTTGGCAAAATGGGACTTGGCGAAATGGGATTTGGCGAAATGGGAATTTGGCAAATTGGGAATTTGGCAAAATGGGATTTTGGCAAAATGGGATTTTGGCAAAATGGGAATTTGGCGATTTGGGAATTTGGCCAAATGGGAATTTGGCGAAATGGGATTTGGCAAAATGGGACTTGGCGAAATGGGAAGTCACCGATGTTGACACCTCTAAAGCTCGAAGACAAATAAGGTGGCGCCTCCTGGCGTAGTGGGGTATATCATGTTCTGAGCCTTCGTTTGAGGTGTCCGCAGGGCGTTTGCAATTCTCTTGCTCGTCGCATGGGGGCTTTTTGTTCGGTCACCTCAGCTTTAAGGAACGTTCTAAAATATGGTCCTAAGACCTTTAAATAAAACAATAGTGGGTGACAAGAAGTCTGGTGATCAATGACCATAGTGATTTATAAAAAGTAGTCTTTTGAGTAACTTTCTAAAATATTGGTGTCATTGAGACCACGCTAATGAGGCGGTAGTGAGTTCCTCAGCCTGGCGGCCATAGTACCCAGGCTGCGGTCACCACAGGTCTTACCATTGGCACGGTGAGGACCAATGGGTCGTCCGAAGACCGCAGCCTGCGTGCAGGTACGCGCAGACTGAAGAACTCGTTCAAGTACTGCGGACTTGAGTCATGATGGATGACTTTGTGGGTCTCAAGAACGGCACGATATTCAATGCGTGATCTCACTGGCAACCAGTGGAGATCCTTTAAAACAGGTGTTATGTGATCTCCCTACATGTTCTAGCTAAGAGCCTGGCCGCAGTATTTTGTGCCCTCTGAAGCTTGCTCAATTAACATTCAGGTAGACCGAGCAGCAGGGTACTGCGGAAGTCCAGCAGAGGGTCACCAGAGCATTGACCACTCCTGGCACATGTGACGTCGTCCAGACTTCGACGCACCCTAGCCACCCGGTGCACCTGAAAGTAGACCCTCTGCACCACCGCTGAAGCATGTCTAGACATTGACATGTTCTCATCGAAAAGTACTCCAAGACTGCGAACACAGGAAGAAGGTTCGATAAACGCATCGCCAATCTAAATGGACGGAAGAGGTTTTAGTGCTGCCATTTTTCGTTTGGGAACTATAATAAGGAACTCCGTCTTGTCGATACTGCCCCTCAAATGATTTACCTTCAGCCACCGGCGAATGTCTGAGATGCATGCTTCAGCTCTACGAATGGCTACTTCTTCTCATCCTTTGTCATTTTAAAAGTGTTGTAGAGCTGAACGTCATCCGCATAGCCATGTCTCATCATGCCGTGAGCACTAATGACATTGCCAAGTGGCTGTATATAAACGGAGAAGAGCAATGGCCCGAAGATGGATCCCTAAGAAACCCCAGTTGATAGTGACAAAGCGTTAACATTCACCACAAAGTTCATTCAACCATTCCCCTCACCTAAAGCCCAGGTCACACTGCGGCGACTTAGGAGGGCGAATCCCCGCGAATTTGAATGAAGTGGTTCATGGACCATGTGCTCACCCCTTTGGACATAATAGTGTAATGACAGAGAGAGGCATGCACATGGTCCATGGACCATTTCATTCTAGTTCGCGGAGATTCGTCCGTCTAAGTCGCCACTGTGCGACAGGGGCTTAACGTAACCTCGAACGTATCGTCGAACGTCACATGTGACTTCAATTTCCCGTAGGCACAAACTCTACATCAAGCTGTGGCACGCCCCAAAACCTGCAAAGAGAACCAAAATAAGGTCACGTCCAACCGTTAAATCAACCGGAAAATTCGTCAATACGGCGAAACGGCGTACATATTTGTACTTACGGTTTAGACCGAACACAGTCCTGATTAAAAATACTAGGACAGACGCAAGCAAATGCATAAAACCATCATGGCGCCCGCTGGTCTATATTTAGTTCGGGAGAATGCATTGCTGTAGAATGCTGTAGAATGACGTAACGAGTCGGAATTCCGGCTCAGATCATTTGGTTTCACCGGTCTTCGAATGCAAGCTGCCTAGAAGACCGGGTACCAGTCTACTTACCGTTGTGTAGTAAAACTAAGTTAAAGGGAGACATGCGAAAAATAATGCCCGGCAGGCACAAGTTGTCTTTGTTTTGATTAGCGCACAGCGCCGTCTGTTAATACGCGGTGACACTAAGCTACAGCACAGGCCCCTGGAGAGCTATCAGTGAGTTTAGAACACGTATTTAACCAAAAAACACTAGTTTGTAAAAAACACACCCCGAGCTCACGAATTTGTGAGCTCGTGGTGTGTTTTTAGATAGGCCCTACGTGTTGCGTTTTTAGATACGTTTCGTTAGATACTTGTCCTAAACTCACTGATAGCTCTCCAGGGGCATGTGCTGTAGCTTAGTGTCACCCCGTATTAACAGACGGCGCTGTGCGCTAATCAAAGACAACTTGTGCCCGCCGGGCAATATTTTTCGCATGTCTCCCTTTAAAGGACGGGATCTGATCGTGACCTTATGGATGAACAACGCAAACTGCGCAAACGAAGTGTAGCGTGGTCCCGTGGCGATTCCGCAACTTCAGTCCCAAGAGAAATCTAGTCGGCTTGTGCAATGTGCTGACGAGGCACAGCAACCAAATTTATAGCTTTAGACGGGATCCAAGTGCAAGAACCCCGCGACCGAACAGAACGTCCCGTAAAGTCCAGGTCCCGTATTCATAAAATTACTTAAAGGAGTTGGACGCCGAAGTTGTAAACACTCACTCACTGGTTCTCTATCCACGGACGCCAGCGGTGCTGCCACCTATTGTCGGTGATATGTACTGACGTGAATATCGTGAGTGAGTTGCATCGGACCGGGAACCAGTCTAACGATCACGGGTGCTGCCACCTGCACGAAGGAATAAAAGTAGTTTGCCGACCATATTTGTAAACAAACCAGCTTGTTTACAACTTCGGCGTCTAACTCCTTTAAGTCTAAGTATGACACTTATCCTTTGTTCAACACAAAAGATAAGTATCATACCTAGACTTAAGTAGCTTTATGAATACGGGGCCTGGTCACACTGTGGCGACTTAGGTGGGCGAATCCCCCGAACTAGAATGAAATGGTCCATAGACCATTGTACGTGCCTCTCTCTGTCATTACACTATTATGTCCAGAGGGGTGAGCACATGGTCCATGGACCATTTCATTCTAGTTCGCGGGGATTCGCCCGTCTAAGTCCCCATAGTGTGACAGGGGCTTAATGCCCGCTGTACACGATCAAATTTTTCATCCAATTTTCTGAATATGCTCAATGAAGGCCTACATGCGGGTTTATACAGTGAAGCCCCAATATGCCCTGATTCTGAATTTCCAAAACAATTGGATGAAAAATTTGATCGTGTACAGTGGGGGCATTATGCCCGAGCCACATGGTCCAATTTAATTTGACCAAAAAAGTTTCAGCAAAAAATTTTATCGTGAAACTTTTGTTGACCACCGAATTTTTTAAACCTGAAAAAAAGCATTGCTGGGAAACAAACAGGCTTTAAAGTGACGTCGGTTTCGTTCCGTTGAAATGACCGATAAAAATCACACTTTTTAACGGAAAATTCAAACCTTTGCCAGAAATGCATTTTATAAAAAATCAAGGTAATTTTTGTCTGAAAATGTGTCCTAAGTCCCTAAATATCTGCCGTAAAAAGCAAAAGGTAACCCACTGAAGATTTCGGGAAATATGTAAGTTTATTAGCTGTGTATTAACTTATGATTAAGGGTGTACGTGGTACATGTACATCATTCCTTCACGGCCCATCTGGAATTTCCGTTACAGTTTATCCCGGCGACGTCCACAACAGGGACTGCAAAATAAAGAGCACGTGCTTTTCCTTAAAATTGACGTCATAGAGCTTTTGGGGAGCTGCCTAGTCTCCGATATAATTTTGGTACACTTTCTTTTGGCATTCTCGAAACTGCACTTCACTTGTACTCAAACTTTCTAACCATGAGTGTGTTCATGCAGTTTGAGCACATAATCAAAGTAAATGGTTTTGCTTCTTCGTTATTCTTTATATGCTTCGTCATTTTTTTGCTTAAAAAGAATTTTGACTTTAAAATGCGAGGATATTCATGGCCGCGCATGCGCATTGTTGTTTTTTCTATTTTTAAGAGTGATGCAATATCAAGATAGCTTCCAAAATGGCGGAATGTGAAACGGTGGTGGGATATGTTTGTCCAAAAATGGAATTAATGCTAAGTATCCTCAGTCAAAAAATTTGTTTTTGCCAAAAAATGAGTGCAACAGGGCCAGGAGCACTTTTGCCCTCGGTTTGGGAACAACCATGCAGTAAATGGCGATGATGATACTTGATCATTATCGGGTACTCGGGCCAAGGAAGGCATAAACATAGCAACCATGGCAACAGGGGTTGTTGGTGTACAAATTCATCGTTTCCTGTAAATAGTCATTATTTTCATCCAAGATGAAACATCGTTTCATTTGCCCAATCAGCTGATTTTTGTCAATTTAAAACGCCCGCTAAAAAATTGATGTGAACGGCCGCATTGGAAATAGACTACTAAACTCACAACAACAACAATTCATCTAATTTTGAAATCTGATTCCGAACCCGGGTAAGCATGCGCATTGAGTTTTATTGACGTCATAACCGGTGGCAGATTTTCAACTCGAGTATGGTGTCCAGTTACAATTGAAACCACCTTTTCCGGCAAACATAAAGATCGGCCAATTACGAGGAATATACATAGGTTTATTCATACAATCATGTTGTAGAGGGTTTCTTGATACGCCTTCATGCCATTAGTAAGAACACGAGATATTGGTTATTAATTTGTACAATTAAAAGCATTTTTTCAACAGAAAATTTTGTTTTCATGGTTAAGTATCCATCATCAGTTTAAGACTCAACAATAGATCAATTTCACCCTCAATGGAAACATGTGAAAAATTAATAAGCTTTGTGTTGATTTCAAAAGGCCCCATCGAATCAGCTCTGTCGTATTCAAGATGATGGGAGATCGTGAATTTCACCTGATTGTGTGCATGATTTGACGATACGTTTTGTTTCCAATTTCTTTCTGCCCACTTGGACGCATGCGACTTAGTTCTTGGCAGGAATCCCTCGATATCTGTGGTCCCTTTGGGAGAGTGCAGTGTGTAGTGATACAGCATCATACTGTACACTGTTAGAAATTGTAAATTTTACAGTAGTAATTTTGCAGTAATTTTACAGAAAGTGCCTGCAGCAGAGTCCCCAGCACTTTCTGTAAATTTACATCATTTTTTAATGGTATGATTCATGTTTCCCTGTATTGGTTGGACTCCATTTGACATCCCATTATGATGCCTTCTGGGAGCAGTATGAAAATATAATTTGGTCAGCCTCCAGTCAAGTCTCTCTTAACATTTATTTCAGTCTGTAGTTTTACAGATCACGCTGTAATTTTACAAATCCAGTGCTGGGGACTCTGCTGCACAGATTTTCTGTAAAATCTTCTCTTATTTCTAACATTGTATGTAGTTTTGATTCACAACTCGTACTCCCAACTGGTCTTAAAGGAGTTAGACGCCGAAGTTGTAAACAAGCTGGTTTGTTTACAAACATGGTCGGCAAACTAGTTTTATTCCTTCGTGAAGGTGACAGCACCAGTGGCGCCCCGTGATCGTTAGACTGGTGCCCGGTCCAATGCAACTCACTCACGATATTCACGTCAGTACAAATCATCGACAATAGGTGGCAGCACCGCAGGCGTCGCGTGGATAGAGAACCAGTGAGTGAGTGTTTACAACTTGGACGTCCAGCTCCTTTAAGAGCTCAAGTGAGGTACTGAATGGGCAACTCATTGAGTTAATTTACCAGGAAGGTTTTTGCAAAGTTTACTAATTTCTTTCAATGACGTAGAAACAGTCTAGAGTTTCTCATATTTGTTGTGCATGTGATTGCTTTCTGCTCAATATCTCGGATTCTCTCGTGTATCAATATCAAAGGAATGTCGCCAACAACATGAATTTTACAAAGCTTTACTTTTTCCTAAAGCCAACACGTAGGCGATCGGGTATTTCGAGGATGGCATAACTGTGAAATGCTGAAAGTAAACGGGAAGAGGCAGAATGCCCTGTTCCTCTCATATGTAGCGGTACCGGTATTTTCTTGGACCTCACCAACGTTTACGATATAAAAGAATGGGAATCCAAATATTTCTGGCATGTTTTGTTCTCTCAGGATTTTGGCAGGTGTTTGGAAGAAAAGGTAATGATATTGTTGAGCTCCACCTCAGGGCATACGGCTCTGGTCATATGAATTTTTGAAATGTTATGAGTTGTGACACGCTGAATTGCCTGCGTAGTGATTTTGAAAACGGTTTATAATTCATCGTCAGCTTCAATATTGCTATTACAGTGGTTGCTGCAGCAGTCGACTTAATTGAGTGTTACAGTGCAGTATTGTTCAAGCTGTATTCACTACATCAGACTGCTGAGGCACTCAAGAACAAAATTTATTGGTGAATGCTTCGACGACATGCACACCTGTAACTTTTGTGGCGATATCACTACCCACCAAAAAACCGGGAGTACTGCCGATCTGCCTAGCAGTGCATGGATCTCCTTATAATGTACCGGTATGCCTCTAACGGTTGTAGCTGATGCCTGGAGGATTTTGACAAAATGTTTTAAATCATCGATGTATCAAACTTATATCGCTTCAATGCCATAACGTCATTGATATCTGCACATTTCATCTTTCTTTTCACCTGACAGCCAGCTTGTCTGTGAATCTTGATGGACAAGATAAGGATGTGAGGTAAACAAACCTCATTTACCTCATCAGCATCTGGCCATCAGGTCATAACTCCACTGCAGTGTATGACTTAGGGTAATTCTGGTTGATTCCAGCTCTTTCGTCGAATTTTGTTTTTAAGTTTATAATGCCATACTTGGCACTCGGCTGATTCAATGTTTTTGAAAGCTTTCTGGACGTCATCACTGTGTTTCACAGGAATTTTGTCAGATGAATGAGGAACCCGCCTGCCGGAAATCCCGACAGGTCGGCGCTGCGAGCAGTGCGACCGAAACGACGTCATTGACGTCGTTTTGAGCGTTGACGTTGCGTCATGAAAACATGAGCTGTACATTTTTGTACAGGAAAAATGAGATAAAGACGTTGCCGAAATCGTCATCTATCTCTTCATAAAAGGAAAAAAGCATTGCAAAATTGCAGACATTTTCATCTGCTACAAGATGGTGTAAATTTATATGCCAGGCGACCGAAACAAAAGGGTTATTTTCACGCCAGAAGTAAATGGAAATAACGTTAGAAAAAAGAAACTTCGGTCGCAGCGCTCACAGCGCCACGTCGTTACTTTACTCCCGTTCCTCATTCACATTAAGACCTACCTATTATATTCATGTTTTGTAGGCTGAATGGACATGCGACATTTGAAAAATCATACAAATTTGGTACGGTCCTATCATTTAATGATGACACAGCCAAGGCCACCACTCCTTATAAAGGTCTATTCAAATTAAAGAAATTCAGTATACTGTTTTATGGGAGGATAGAAAAGTTGGGGAGATTGAATTTTCTTTTCCAGTATAGAGCACAAGAAGGCGCTGCTACTTTTGCTTACACCCGAGAAAACTATATCGGGATTTTAATGGCACGTTATCCAAATAGGTGGGATAATTACGCGAGGCCGTTAGAAGATAATGGATGACATTTTTTTGTTGTAACATTCCAAAATAGCCTAAACACAAAATTTTATGTAGATGGAAAAAAAGAGAAATTTGTTACGAACAGTCAGATGGATGCATCTAGCGTATATTCTGGTGACTTGAGAGAGGTCATAGACCTAGCAGCTCACTGGGAATATCCTGGCGCCGGCTTTATCGGAAAGATGGCCAAGTTCGAGATACATCCAGTCATTTTGTCTGCTGCTGCGGTTTGGGAGATGTACCAACGTGGTATGTAGTAAAAGGGAGACACATACCAGCGTCCATCGCATCCGTTTAACGTCTCCGATCATCGCGACCGTCCAAACGGTTTTGGACGTATGGTAAACCATTGTGTGTGTCCGGCAACGATTATCAGTTCCTTTACCGCATCAGCTGATCGACGTACTTTAGCAAAAGTGAGTTTTCGCAAGCCTACCAAATAAGAAAAGTACGAAATAAGAAATTGGACTTCTCTTCAATGACCTAATGTATTTCTGGAGATGGTTGGTGCAACAGATATCGCCCGCTGCAAGTGCGTCTTTTAGCGTATGACGCAAGACCGATAGAGTTGCGGTGTATAATACACTTGGAAATTTATCTTTCGTTTCCACTTCGAAAATTGCTCGTAGTTGCCAGTTGTGGTGATGCGTGGCCATCGGCAGCACACGAGACCAATCACTCAGTGGTGACGTCTGCTGTCAACCGGCAACTGCCACAAAAATTGGCGTCCACGGAAATTGCCTTAAGGCCTCTATACACTGAATGACAAAAGTCGAAATAAAGTCGCTACAATTGTTCGTTCCAAAATACTTTTTGTGGAAACGTTCCATGTTAAAATCTTCTGACACCTTTATGGAGTATTTCAACATGCGCCAGATCAAGTGTTGTCGAACTGACCATAGCAGCGACTAATTACGACTTTTGTCATTCAGTGTATAGAGGCCTTTACGAGCAACGAAAGTCGTGACGAAAGTTTTAGAGGTGCCGGAACAGCTGCGCCACACAACGTTACTCCTCGGTACTACGATTCGTACGTTTAAGTTTCGTTTTCGTCAGGTCGTGGCAGTGACCTACAAAGACAGTGAAACCTACCTTAGCGAAGATGCCTTCCTTGAAGACACCCCTAATTAACGTCCGTTAGAACATTTTATACCACAGCCTCATGTTCCATTGATGTTTATTTTCTAACAGCCGTGGATTCAGTCCGGAATAGGTCAATTCTATTCATTAGGACTACCGGTTATTTCTATTTTCAGTTGGATCAGTTTTCTACAGAACCAATCACAAGATTGCTAACATCACAAAATATCAATTTGCCCGATCAGCATTGGAATGTATCAAATTATGCATCAATTATCAGTCACGTTGCAGGGACCTGCTCTACTTTGCTCGCACCGATGTCTGTGGATGCAACCATAGAAAAACATGGGCAATTCCATTGTATACTGGTACACTACGCAAACCACCTTTTCCGGGATACAGATCGGCCAATTACGAGGAATATACATAGGAAAAGTGATAGAAAGCCAACATTCGGTCAGTTGACCACTTTACTCACAAGTGGCCCTGTCCTAAGAGGTCAACGTGGCTGCTCTGTGAGTTCACCAGAACGGATTTGCAAAGCTTTATTCATTTCTTTGAACAACGTACAAACTGACTTTTTAGATATGTTATGCAGCGGTCCATTAGGTAAACAGGACCTTAGAGAATATGTTGCAGAAATACACCTTCCCACTTTGAGTAATTTTTCATAATCTTACATCACCTGGTTAATCCAGGTCACTGACCTAACTGCACCTTGCACCCCTCTGGTTATAAGTGAGCCATTCCAATCCTTTACAGATTAAGTAATCATGTGTATCAAGGCAAGGGGAATGCATAATGGTTACGGCCCAAACATGCTACACATTTAGCACTGTAAAATCGTTAATTTTCATCGGATTTGAAAATTTAAAGCAGTTTTTTGATATAACAAAGAATTCTCTGTTCAACTGCATAACTTTCCAGCAAGGCAACAGCCTATTTTCCATTTTGTTATAAATTAGGCAGAGAAGGAAAACAAATAGGATTACGCAAAATCCTGAGATCGCTCATCCAGACCCCTCGGAAACGCGTTCCACAGGGGTCAAAAGGGTCGATGGAGCCTAAGGAATGTAATGTCAATGTAAACCCTTGACCCCCCTGGTCAGGGATCGACGCCAAATCGACGTCGAATCTGCGGCGAATTCTGGACGATCCAATTTTCATCTACCGTTTATTTCCTGGCGATGTTGTAAATTTATGTTGGTGAAAAAATGTTGATACCCTGCATTGAAATAAAAATAATTTTGGCGAATATCTGGCGCGTAGCGAAATTCAAGCATTGCATTCCTGGCGATTGAGAGAAATCTTCGAAACGACGGCTTATCGTACTATCACAACTATCGGACTCGGGACCAAATGTCAACAAAATGTTTTACATGCAATTTGATTGGCCGAGAGCATGATGGTGGTGTTAGTGATTTTTTTTTTACAAATTTCACTGCCAATTCCTTTTAATGGTGATTACCTGACGTACAACAGTATTCTGCAGGGTGAAAAACAGTCGAAGTCTGACCAGTGCTGCCGAGGGTGGTGAATTCCTGATGAGTGAACCCGCCACCCTGGGTGATAAAATGTCGATCCCTGGACGAATGAGATTTTTTTCAGTGTCGATTAAGTGCCAAACCCCTGACCAGGGGGTCCAGGGTTTACATTGACCGCTGCATGATTTGATTGCTTTTAGCTCAATACCTTCACTCGCGATCAAAAGGTGGGTCTATGAGGAACAATCCTACAAAGCTTTTCACTTCCTTCTAAAGCTGCTTTTCCAGGAGGCGTTTGCGGACGCGGTTTCGGTGGCGGGAGCGGGTGCGACTGGAACAGCCAAAGGGAAATACGTCGGACCGATTTTTCCACCCGCGCCCGCAAACGCCTCATGGTTACTTTTCCACGAGGCGTTTTTTTTTCGTATCGCTCATGTAGCAGTTTTTTTTCCGCGCGGTATTGCGTCGTCATTAAGACCGCCACACACTCACAGTGTGGTGGTCTTCCTTCGTTTTACTGGAATTCTCTGGATCTCTTATTCTCTTTCTCTCTTTCTGGATCTCTCTCCATCCAATCTGGTGGTTTCAGGGGAATAAGTCAAGAATTAAGCCATGTATCACCACAAAACTTGCAGGGTTTGTAGATATGTGCAAAAGACAGGTCAAGTTCGTTTCCTGGCTTCATCCAAAAACGTTGAAGTATGAATTTCGATGATTTTTGTTGTTAAAATAGCTCAAGCCAAGGGGATTCCCCGTTTGACCGATTTAGCAGCATGAGTCGGATCTAAAAATAACACTGCCGCATTTCATGCACGTGGAGAGAACGGAGCATGCGCATTGGGACTATGCTGGGTTGCTACATTTGCCGCTCCACCCCTGCGGCACTACTGTCCGTTCCACAACAAAAGGGCTTCATCGCGCTTGCTCAGCTGCTGAAATCATCAAAACGAAGCACAACCTGTAGGTGAACTTTTTTGGTGTCAATGGGAACCATAGGAAGTGATGTTTTCCATTAGATTTGTGGTGTTCTGCTGTCAGCCAGATGCCCATTTCGATTATGCAATGACCTTGACGATCAAAGGTCAAGGTCAAGGTCAAACTTGAGAATTTGAAATATCTATGCCCGTGATAGAGATAGAGACATAACAGCACCCATACTTAAGTTATTAAGGCTGCCTATTTCAATTATGCAATGATCTTGATGATCAGAGGTCAAGGTCAAGGTCAAAGTTGATAATTTGAAGTATATCTTCCTGTGATACAGGTACAGGCATGATATCACCCATACTTAGGTTATTGAGGATGCCCATTTCGATTATGCAATGACCTTGACGATCAAAGGTCAAGATCAAGGTCCATGCGCTGCGGAGGCATGGGCACCTGGTGAGTAGGTACAACAAACATGTACAAGGCGTCCGTTATGCATGTTATAATAGATAGCCGGGATAGAGAGCAAAGGTACATTTTGTTGCTCACAAGGTGGCCTAAAGTTGGGACAACATGCACGACCATGACGACAGACACCGTGCGATGAGGAATTTTCGTGTGTTGCTACGTTGAAAACATACCAATTTCAACCTCGACCGCAGGTGAAAAAGTGCGCGAATTTCAAACTGGGTAAACTTTAGTGCCCTAAAGTTTACCCAGGATCGTCCTGGGTAGCTTTTAGGGTTACCCAGGTTGGTCCTGGGCAAACTTTAGGGTTACCCAGGACGACCTCTACCGATTCGGCTACACTTGCCTCAACCTAGGAAATGCGGAGGTTAATGTTGAGTTGGAATAAAAAATTTAGTTCTTTACCTCAAACATATTGCCATCCTTTCTTCAGGACATATTGGTTATCTGCAGTTTGTATGGTGTTTTGCAATGTCATCACGGATGTAGTCAAGTACAGTATGGTACTGTGTCAAATTCAACAGGAAGTACTCCTTGAATTTGTCCTCATATTTTTTTCAGATCGGGCATTAGGTTGACGAAATGTCCTTTTCGTTTCCAATCACGCAAAAATGGATGAACCCAGTATTTTCTCCGACGTGTCTCCGTCGCCAGGAAATGGGATATGATAATGTCTTCTTCCCCCTGTTCCTCATCGTCAAGTACACTGGTCAGGAGGCCAGCTGTTGTTGCCACGTCCATGTTCGCTTCGGGAATGAGGTGGAAGTTCTTTGAAACGCACACTTTATTTGCTGAATTGACGCATTCGGTGTAACATTGTATCCGCGCGCGATTTTTTAAAATCGCACTGCAAAACGCATACGAACCGCAAGCGCCAACCCATCGCGTTCAGTGTATCCCTAGCCTTAAGGTCGATCTATACCCACTGCGTGACGCCGAACTGCCCAACTTAAACTCGTGATAATTCATTGATAGCAATGATTACAAAAACATTTCTGGTACGGTACGTTACGTATGAAGCATCTATTAAGTGAACTTTCACCCAAAATAACTGGATCCTATTTCCGGATTGCCCAGAAAAATGACTTTGTTGGAAAGGCCGAAAAAAATTCCTTGAGCAATTTTCCGTCAACATGCTATGTCGCATCGAGGCAAAGTCTGTTGGAAAAGACGCAGCCATACATGTTGCATGTCGGTATAACCGCAGATTTTTAAAAAATATGCTAATTATGCTTATAATTAACAAAGTTTAGCTTTTACTCCACATAATTTTCTCTGTTTCGTGAATTTCGCGGACATCTACTTAAAAATCCCAGAATCGGCTGTTATACAGACAAGCTCCATTTGGTGAACAGCACATTTCCAGTTTCAAAGTTTGAAAAATGTTTATAAAAGTGGGAGAAAAACTGCTCGCAATTTTGAAACTTTATTCTCCATGAGGGTTTGTTTACTATTTGCAACACACGTTCACTATACTGCGTTTCCAAATATTACGTGGGCAAATCAGCGGACCATTGAATGCCAAGGCCTACAATTGACTGACAACAATAAAATCTATTCCAGCGCTAACGCGGCCTAAAATTGGCGAACAGAGTTGAGGCAATTATTATTCATGATGATTCATTC
>NMRB01000172.1:163493-203176 GCA_002633025.1 Notospermus geniculatus
GCGCGCGCGTCTTTTATGAAAGAAACCTATTCAGTTTCACTCCAGTGGGTCGCTTGGAATGTGATTGTCTGGGGGAAAACCCAATGACTATAGATCGACCTTAATGGTCCTTGCACACCAAAAACGCGCGTTGAACGCCGCGGAAAACGCCGTGGTTTCCGCCCACATACAGGGGTCACACCTCCCGCGTGAAATGCTGCGGGAGGCGTGCATTTTTCAGGGCAAGCACACTGGATAACTACAAAAGTTATTTCGGGCGGCGGCGAGCGCGCGGCATTTTTTGCCGCGCGTCTTTGGTGCGACCCATGTATTGAAAATCCATTGAACTATTTTCCCGGCAGTGAACGCGCGTCGTTTTTCGCCGTCGCGGCCTGCGGTGCGGTTTTGGTGTGAAGGGGCCTTAAGGCCTCGGGCCGCTTGTGCGTTTTGCGCTGCGTGATGCGTCAAATCTTTTGTTAGGAAGCAGAACGGCGGAAAATAACAAAAGATTTGACGCATCACGCAGCGCAAAACGCACAAGTGGTCCGAGACCTTTAAGGCTGCTTTTCCACGAGACGTTTGCGGACGCGGTTTCGGTGGTGGGAGCGAGTGCGGGTGAAATAGCTAAAGGGACATACATTGCATCGACTTTTTCCACCCGCGCCCGCCTCCAATTTCGCGCCCGCAAACGCCTCGTGGAAAAGCAGCCATAAGCTGCTTTTCCACGAGGCGTTTACTGGCACGGAGGAGGAGGCGGGCGCGGGTGCGAGTAAAACAGCTATGTCATGTAAAGGGAAATACGTTGGATCGATTTTTTTCCACCCGCGCCCCTTCTCCTCCGCGCTCGCAAACGTTTCCTAATTAAGCGTGTGCGGGCACAGACGCGGGAGTTGGTTTTCGGTCGATGGGAATTCCAGTGGCCCTTCCGAAGTGCTTGTCCAAACACGGACTCACCAAAACTTCCAGCGTCGTTGTTGTGCCCATACGAACCAATATCAACGGTGATGAACTTAAAGTTGCCATCGACAACAGCGAGTACCACTGTGCTGAAGGTGCGTTAAGGCCCGTTTACACATGCAACTTTTCATATGCAACTTCATGCAGCTTGTTGCAAAAACCTGATGAGACCAAAAAGTTTCATAAAAGTTGCATGTGTAAACGGGCATGCAACTTGTTGCAACTCGATCACGCTGGATGTTGCATCGATTTTTCTGTGTGTAAACCGTCCCAGGTAGTTTGCAACAAGTTGCAAGTTGCTGCAACTTGCACTTTGGTGCAACCTAGTGTAAACGGGCCTTTACGGTGCAACTCTGGAAGTATTGCAACTATGGAATTGCAACTATGGAAGTGACTAGTTATAAAAGTCTCTAAAAGATGTCACATGTGCAGCGTCATTTGAAAAACTGTCGATAGAAAACTATCCGTAGCCCTTCCACAAAATAGAGAAAATTGCCTATAGCCACTGTCTGCGCGCTCCGGAACGGAGCCAGATAGTTTTATTTTGAAAGCAACTGTCGTAAGGCCCATCCAGGTACGGTGGGATTGTCAAATCAGTCTTCTCTGACAGCCGTCCTTACCTTCCACGTGAGAGCTGTCTTCATTCAACATGTTGCCTACAAGAAGGAAACAAATCGCTGCGGCGGTTGTAGTTTACCTGAAATTGCGAGAGCGGAGGACAAGGAGGAAGCACATGCTTTGGGTATATGAATGATTCCTTGGAAGGGAACAGTGTGGTGCATATACCACTCCCTCCCGCCCTTTATCTCCTTTACAATCATTCGCCAGACGTTTTTACCCATCGTCTTTCTTCAACCTGTCTCCCTAGAGGAATAATTTCTCGAAAATCAGTCACTGATTTATTTTCACGCATGAAGTTCTGAACATACTGTATATTATTTCCCTCCACATTTTATTGCCAATGCCAATGCCAGGTTTTGAACCAACGCCTCCCCACCTTCAACATAACAATATTCGTCTGCCATTTCTCGTGTTCAACTTGCGCTGATCTGTACGACAGTTCTACCCCGAAGAGAACAGGTGATGTTCAATAAAAGGACTGCCTGACACTTTTATAACTAGCTTCCACACGACAGAAATTGACTATCCACAATCTTTCGGACAGTTACCTATTGCTGTCATACAGTCACTAGTGAACAACTTTCACGGCATAATCATTGAACATTTACTATCCGACAGCAAACTTTCGACAGAAAACTGTCATGCGAAATCGCGCCTTGCTGGCTTGACACTTCCAAAGAAACTGTCATGATCATCAGCGCCGCCTCGTGTTTCAGTTAAGACCGACTTCCACAGTTGCAACTCCAGAGTTGCAGTCCAAAATTCTAGAGTTGCAATACATCCAGAGATGACCCGGTGTAACGGTATAGAGTGTCCCCCTGTAAAACGTGTCCACTTCTATTGTTGAATGACGGAATAAGCGGCATGACTATTGGAAACAAATCCCCACAGATTAGAATGTAACAATAGGATCTTTTGTTCCTGGGACAGTTTTTCCTGGGGACATTCTTTCCCGGGGACATTCTTTCCCTTTACACCGGTACAAACGTGGACTTGTAACTTAAATGAAATGGTCCATGGACCATGTGCTCACCTGGGTGAATGTACCAGAAAAACAAATGACAAATGTTAAACCGATATGTTCCAGGGTCATGTATCCTCATTAAATGCACCTGATAAAAATTTGGAGACAATCCAGTTACAGTTAGTTGAGGAATTACTGGACTTTGAGCTTTGGTTTTGGCCACCTGGTGGCCAAGTGGAGAATCGAATCGGACTGAAAAGTGGTTCTTTGAGTGACATTTTAGATAGGTGGAACTAAACATGAGAAAATTCTTTGTTTACTCTATCTACATTTATTATAGAAAGACAACGTTTCAACCAGTGTACCCTGGCCGTAGTCCTGTGTACAAGTGAATAGCACATGAGGAGAGGAAGCATAAATACCACACTGTTTTTTTAAGCATTAGGCAAACATTTAGAACAAATTACATACTGTTTTTTAAGCATTAGACAAACTTTTGGATAAAAGTCCAAGGGAAAAAACTTGCGGGATCACAGGCTGTACCAGCTAATTGTCCAGTTTGGCAATTATGTGATTGTAGGCATTAGGTATGAATAGTCCAGTATCTCTGTTGAGGCTGGGTTGGTGTCGTTTGATTTGGATGGCTTCTCTGAGTTTCCTGTTGTAAACTTTGTCCAGCCGGGAATTGAGAATCTCTGTGTTCTCCCAGACGATTGAATATCCTAGGTTTGCACAGTTTTCATGCACAGCACAGATTTAGGGTCCTTTTTCATTCTCAACTTAGAGCTTGAAACTTTGCCAGATTTCAATCTCTAATGTCATACTTAAGCGGCCATATTGAAATGGAAGGATATGTGATGCGGCGCGCCGATTACGCAGACTGGCGGAGTGTTCTTCCGCTAAGAAATAGTTCGCTAATATAAAGTATTGAAATGACGAAAATCTCACATTATATGATCATTTTGTGTGTTTTAGTACTCAATCATGTCAATAGTGTACTGATCCAATGCTGTCCATGCGTTTTACGTGAATTCTTTCGAGTAATTTGAGGGATTTCATTACAACGTATATTATACGTATAAGCGGCGAGAGCTACTTTCCCACTTGCCCGGCATGATCACCAAAATGTGTAATTAACCACATTACTGGCGTGTCACTTTCAAGTTTACATACAGCGTATCAAATATATACCAATTTATTGATATTTGAGCGATAAACACGCCTTCAGACAGCCAGGGTTTGCAGGTGTTATATTGTTCGCGGAGGTGGCTACTTGTCATGAGTGATGCGGGAGCCTAACAATTGTGGACGCGATCACGTCCAGAATCACTCCGCGCATGACTGTATGACATCCGAGGGGCTTTCCCGAACAATGACGGAAAGACCCGAGGTGTTCCGAATGGTCCTTTTTGTGCTCTGAAATCCTTGTGCCAAGGGGGCGTTTAGTTTCACCAACATAACATTCACCACAAGAACACGTTAATTTATACACCACACCTTTGACTTCATGTTTGTTTTTACATGAGGCTGTACAAGGGAAGACTGCAATATGCAGATACTGAAGTCTGTTGAAGTGGTCCGATATAGCTTTCCATTCCTCACTGGAACTGGGCACCATGCTGTCCCATATCGCATCACAAACACTCCTTATCACACTTGAGACAGTTGCTGGGGCAACTCGGAAGCTAATCGCCAGTGATCGGAAGGACTCTCCAGTTGCTAGATACCTGTAATGGCAAATAATAAGACCATTCCAATTGAAGGTATGGGCGGGGGAATCGGAGGTTATTAGCCAAATCTGTCAACCTGTCAAATTTTTGTGGCAAAGGTCATACGTCGAATCTAATTGGAAAATATTTGGTTCGACCCGAAAAGGTATAAAATGTCCCAGGAATGCATCACAGTTGGGTGTGATAAGTTTATATGCAGCATCTACATATCAGAACTTCACAGCTGTTCTATATATACAACATCATAACTTTCTTCAAAATGTCAATTGGCATGCTCGCACACGCCACATGGAGAACACAGACGTGCTTTCTCCAGGACACTGTGTTCTCAAAAGGGGACCGTATTTTGTATGAAATGATGTCAATTTAATTTCGTGAGTTAATACTGTGTTCGTTAAACTGAAGATAACAAGCTCAATGACGATACTTCTTTCTTTCAGTAGCATGTCGAATACGCCTGACCAACTCCTGGATCATCTGGTGAAAGCAGATCCAATACACCTACCCCGAGTACATCGTCCGGGGCAAAAACGCCTAGCTTTGCCCTCCCGAAATGTCCGCGGTACTCAAAAGATGTCGTCATGGCGTCGCTTCCCTCACAAATGATTGAAAACAGTGAAAAACGAAGAGAGGAGAGAACAGCTCTGATGAAATCCATCAAGAAACAAACGGACCCGGAGGAACAGTTCATGATGTCATTCTTGCTACTGATCAAAACATTCTCTGACCAAACAAAGATGAGCTTTCGAATGAGATTCACCGAGTTAATTGGACGGTTACAGACGGAAGACAGGCAGTTTGCAAGTGCACAGGGGCCGGCATGTGGCCAGTGTACAGCTATAATGGCACAGAATGCAACTCATTCACTTCGTGTTTTTTCTTACATTTGTGGACAATTGATTTGTTGAGTAATTACATGTATTCAGCGGACTAAGTAGTCGGGAGGATTTAACGTGCAGCGTCATTGCTGACAGTTGACATGTCTTTCGTCCATGATGTTTTTCTTAAATGGGGTTTTAATTAACATTCTTTTGTCATTGTTAATCAGTTTGTTTGATGGAGATCGGATTTAGGCTATACCTGAGTTGTTTTGGTATCTCTTTATATTTTTTTTATATTTTATTCATTTATTTCGTACACATGTACAACATATAAACAGTGCAGTGCATAAACAAAGATGAGGTGCAAGGGACCACAGTCCAGTAGAGGTTTACATCCCGATATTCGTGTAATTAACACCTTCATTTTCGTTTATTACGTTCTGTTTAAAACAGGGTCATGTTCGCTTATAGCGAGACACAAGCCATGTTGATTGCAACAAATATTTAGTTTAAGCCGTACATTTGAATATAATTTAGTTTATGGAATGCAACTTACCTAAGGCAAATCGTCAGACGCTCCTTTGCGCCAATCGCCTCAACGACATTTTCTCGACTTTTCCCTAGAAAAGCCTGTTTCCACTAGACCGGTGTGACAGGTGATATAGTCCTACAGGGAATATAGTCCCCTTTCACCTCTTAGGAAGGCTAGTAATAGTCGTTCGGTCAGGCCATTGATCCCAGGGACAGGGGTCATCCGGACTATATCGCCTGTCACACCGGTTTTCTGCATTGCAATTCCCATGCGGTTTACCGCAACGGTTTTTGGGAAGGTCAACTTTTGGGAAGGTCGGTTTGGGAAATAAGAAAATAAACAATGTACATGGCTCTGCAAATGACAGGTTACATGTAGTTGGCATGACGTGGGTCAAGTTCTGGCAAAATGGGTATCAGGGCTGCAGTAAAGACGTACTAGTATACAACATCAAGACAGAACCGCCCCCAGTGGGTAAGCCACATCATCCCAACAAAACGTGGCTGTCGACAACGTGTGGGAGGCAAGTCCTGCTACATCCTCCCTATTTGCTCTAGCCTCAATGCTAGCGTAAAATGGGATTTCCCCCTGATTATTGGCTAATCGAACCAATAGCCAGAGCCTTAAAGATAGATGCACTGATAAAGGTGGCTGACAAGACCAATGTGATAACGAAAAGCTGAAGTTCAATAAAAATATTCTGCCAGATGCGGTCCAGTGGAGTCGACCGGCAGCCAAATCCTCTAAGAGAGATACATTGACAGAGGTGGATATAAGCAATCTGGCAAAGAAAAAACGTCAGAAGGATTTCAGTCCTATCGATCTGATCCGTTCCAGTGCAGGTGAAACCATTGGCAAGGGTGATCCATCCGGTGGCACTCCAACCGACGGCGTACGATCTTTGGATGGGTATTCGAAAAACCTGGATGACCGGATTCACTGGATTGTAACTCAGTGCTCACTGCCGCTTGAACTATAGTTATGTACCATAAATTACGACCCATGATGTTTACGAGTGACGTGACGTCGTAGTGCATCCAACACATGCTGATGCATTGCGACGTCAATTGAATTTTCATCACATAATAAAAAAGCATTGTCCAAGAATTGCGAAATTCCTTCCAGATTTGAAAAAAAAGTATCGTCGGTCCAAGACTAAAAATTTCGTCGAAGGTTATCACGTGCGTCTTGCCAAGGTTCACGTGACCACAAAGCGGAGGACTATAAAGTATAACCTGGTCACTTCGTCATTTTCATGAATTTTCTCTTTGCACGACAAGTTTGACGCTTGGGACACTTCCTGCAAACAGCCATGCACAAGGATCATTGCTCGAAAGGGCTGAACATTAACGTTATAGCCTACTTCCGACACTTCTGGAATAGGGCGATACAACCAATCCATACAACTTTTCAAAAGGGACCCATAGTGAATTCTCAAGGACTTAGGACTTGTAGTCCAAGTTGGAGGCTGTCCTTCATTTCATGATTTACGCTGAATATCAACCTCACTACTCCTCTTGGGGGTGACTGGTAGTTTTTGGTGGTGTCATTTTTACAAATCTTTAAGGAATTCCACAATTCTTGAGTTATATTTTTTTTATTATGTTATGACAATTTACATAATTCTTGAACAGTTTTTCTTTCAAATCTTGAACGAAAAGTCAGACTTGAATAAATTACGTTTCGGCATTCCATAGTGTGATGAACTAGTTCAAGCGGCGGTGAGCAATGAGTCACAATCCAGAAAATGCAGTCATCCTGTCATCCAGGTTTTTTCTGCAATGGTAGAACCCCGAAAGTTTCAAAGTCGCAAAAAATATTCGGCGGGACTGATTGATTGAAAATGTCACCAAACAAATCACTAAAGAAGTCCTGTCAAACGTTGGGGAACTCATTCAAGACGCTGGGTCAGAAGCCCTGAGTTGGCTAAAGAGCGAGGACAAGGACATTATGCTGAAGGGGCTGATTCCCATTTATGGGGAGGTCCAAGCTGCCGTGAGATTCAGCAGGCTGAAGTCTGACACCATGAAGAAGTTCAAAGATAAAGTGCACACAAAAATATATTGCCGAGTACTGCGCGACGATATGAAATGTGAGCAAGAGCAAAAAGGCGCAGGGGGCTTCTTAACAGTGCAATACAGAAAGTCATCGAAGGCCGTGGGTGGAATGATGCCCTTCAGGTGAAACAATGAACAATGTAGAGAAACTGTGTATAGGCGTGAATATTACTTTATGAGAATATATGTCGCCAATTCGGGCTGCTAAGCGAAAAGAAATATTGAATTGATTCATGGGCATCCGGAATGGATGAAATGACTTTCAGAGTGATCCTTTTCACTCAAAGGATAGTAAATCAATGCGAACGAGAGATTGTTCCGCGATTAAGTACTGGTAACATTCTTTAACCTAAAAATTGTGATTTTCGCAAAGCCCCCGAAACGCGAACGCGAAACCCATTGTTCAATGCGGCGAAGAGGACAGCGAACAATAGGATAGACGTTCGCTTCGGCGTTTCGAGGGATNCAGATATGCGTAAGATGCGTGTATTTTAATGTCCTTATCTGCTCAGTGTGGTTATTTTAAATTCACCCATGAAGACATTTACATTTACATGTATACACACACTTCATAGTCAATCTAGAGGTTGAATGGTAGAAGGAATATTTACACTTTCTGTGAGCTTTAGCCATATTCACCTATTCGAGACTATGCAAACATACCATTGTCTCAGGTGTCATAATCCAGTTTAGGCCTCACCCAAGACGGGATAATTGACCAATTGGCAAGACGAGGCGTTATACACAGGGCAGCAGGCCAACACGGTGCGGAAAGACCTACCCACCCGGATCAGGGTAGAGGTATCACTCAGATGCGTATTGGGGTGTAGACACGGGCGCGGATTGGGGTGTCACACTGATCCGGACAGGGCTTTTTTCGCCCAGTGAATGGCAAATAATAAGACCATTCCAACTGAAGGTATGTGCGGGGGAATCGGAGGTTATTCGCCAAATCTGTCAACCTGTCAATATTAATTGTGGCAAAGGTCAAACGTCGAATCTAATTGGGAAATATTTGGTTCGACCCGAAAAGGTCTAAAATGTCCCAGGAATGCATCACAGTTGGGTGTGATAAATTTATATGCAGCATCTACATATCAGAACTTCACAGCTGTTCTATATATACAACATCATAACTTTCTTCAAAATGTCAATTGGGATGCTCGCACACGCCACATGGAGAACACAGACGTGCTTTCTCCAGGACACTGTGTTCTCAAAAGGGGACCGTATTTTGTATGAAATGATGTCAATTTAATTTAGTGAGTTAATACTGTGTTCGTTAAACTGAAGATAACAAGCTCAATAACGATACTTCTTTCTTTCAGTAGCATGTCGAATACACCTGACCAACTCCTGGATCATCTGGTGAAAGCAGATCCAATACACCTACCCCGAGTACATCGCCCGGGGCAAAAACGCCTAGCTTTGCCCTCCCGAAATTTTCGCGGTACTCAAAAGATGTCGGCATGGCGTCGCTTCTCTCACAAATGAATGAAAACAGTGAAAAAAGAAGAGAGGAGAGGACAGCTCTGATGGAATCCATCAACAAATAAAGGGACCCAGAGGAACAGTTCATGATGTCATTCTTGCTTCTGATCAAAACATTCTCTGACCAAACAAAGATGAACTTTCGAATGAGATTCACCCAGTTATTTGGAAAGTTACAGACAGAAGACAGGCAGTCCGCAAGTGCACAGGGGCCGGCACGTGGCCAGTATACAGCTATGATGCAGAGTAATTCGGACGTTTACAGCCAATGGAATAATACTATAATTGTCGCATTGGCACAGACTGCAACTCATTCACTTCATTTTTTCATACACTTCACTTCATTTTTTCATACATTTATGGACAATTGATTTGTTGAGTAATTATTCAGTGGACTGAGTAGTCGGGAGGACTTAACGTGCAGCGTCATTGCTGACAGTTGACATTCGACGCATTCCAGGCTAACTGAGGGCGCCTAACTCCCACTTTTTCCGTCCAATAACGTTTGCAACAATGTTAACCACAAGTATGTTGCAAACGTTATTTTCCATTTTGGTCCCAAGGACGGAAATGATGATTGCAACACTGTCAAATCCACGATAATTGCAGTGTTGCAAACGTTATTAATCCAAAGGGACGGAAAAAAGTGGACAAAAGTGACCCCAGTTAACGTGGAATGCGTCATTCTTTCGTCCATGATGTTTTTCTTAAATGAAGCAACGGATTTTAATTACCATTCTTTTGTCATTGTTAATCAGTTTGTTTGACGGAGATCGAATTTAGGCTGTACCTGAGTTGTTTTGGTATCTCTTTATATTTTTTTATATTTTATTCATTTATTTCGTACACATGTACAACATATAAACAGTGCAGTGCATATACAAAGATGAGGTGCAAGGGACCACAGTCCAGTAGAGGTTTACATCCCGATATTCGTGTAATTAACACCTTCATTTTCGTTTATTACGTTCTGTTTAAAACAGGGTCATGTTCGCTTATAGCGAGACACAAGCCATGTTGACTGCAATAAATCTTTAGTTTAAGCCGTACAGTTGAATATAATTTAGTTTATGGAATGCAACTTACCTAAGACAAATCGTCAGACGCTCCTTTGCGCCAATCGCCTCCCTATAATTTGTGTCCTGCTTTGACTAACATGGCGAAAGACGTCCTCAAATTGCTGTTGAGTGAGACGAAGGTATACTGGCTTTAACGTTCGTCGTCTAATTGCAGTTCCGGTATGAGTGTGAGAAACGTTCCATCTTTTTTTCCTGTGTTGGTTTATTGGGTGCGCCCACTAACGTTTACTTCCCTTCACTGTATATCTTGCGATGATGAATGCCGTAAGTTCCTCTGACGATTTTCCATCGTCAGTGTTGCTGAGCAACATCATTTTGGAGCACATGGCATCCATCTCCCTCTTCAGTCAGTCTATTAATGCTGGAGCTAACAAAGATTTAATGCACATCTCAAGTACAAAAACTTTTTTGGCCGCCGGGCCAGAATTCTGAAAAAGATGTAAAACCATCATTTCCAATAAGATAAAATACGTAAGAATATGTTTTCCTGTCTCAGTGGACCCATGTTTCTATCTACTGGCAATACATTTATAGGGTCCCAAGCCACCCATTTAAAAGTTAGCTGTACATTAATGCTCTGATTTTGCTCCAATGATAAAGTCAGTACCCAAAATTCAAACGACTCTATCTTCTAAACGCACCATTTGCGGAACTTAAGAATTGGGTTTTTGTGGTCAGTGGGATAGAAACTAACCTCCAAACCCAAAAAAGTTTTTGTACTTGAGATGTGCATTAAATCTTTGTTAGCTCCTAGACTATATGACTGATTGATCTCGCAGCAAACTACTAAAAATCACGTGCGAAATCGCGTCCGCAAACGCAGGTTGAAGCGTCCGCATCGCACCCTAATCGCAGGTGGAATCGCAGCCACAAACGTAAACGCGCCCCCCAGACGCAGCTGAAAACAGGCCTTTACCGCATCGTGTCGCACCGCAAGTGTGAACAGCTATAGGCTTAACAATGGGAGCAATCAGGCGCGAAAATTTTGCTTCGCACAACGTTGCAACGCGCCAGCTGTGTGAACAAGGCTTAACACTTCTATTGGCGGTTATTCCGCAAATAAGACGTTGCAAACACGAAATTTAGGCCTGTGGCAAACACAAAGCTTAGAAAGCAAAACACAATGCTTGTAACTTACAATGTTCGTTTAATGGAGTTATATCATGCATGTGTGTGACAAACGGAGGTTGCGAAACATGAACCCTTTAGTCTCAGAATGTAAAACTTGTCGGTGACCATCGTGACGACTCCCATGCGAAGCTATCGAAGCCGCCTGGCTTCTAGTCTAAAAGATTTCGAAATTCGCCAAACTTGGCCAACCCGTCAATATTCTGTATCTTTCTCGATTCTTTTTTTTTACTCTAACGGAATGCACGAAAAAATGTGGTAAAATACTCGTCCTTCCGTGAGTGTATAGGCCACACCATCTTTGTTCCGATTAGGGGCCAGCTACAACGACATTTTCTCGACTTTTCCCTAGAAAAGCCTGTTTCCACTAGACCGGTGTGACAGGTGATATAGTCGTACAGGGAATATAGTCCCCTTTCACCTCTTAGGAAGGCTAGTAATAGTCGTTCAGTCAGGCCATTGATCCCAGGGACAGGGGTCCTCCGGACTATATCGCCTGTCACACCGGTTTTTCTGCATTGTAATTTCCATGCGGTTTACCGCGACGGTTTTTGGGAAGGTCAACTTTTGGGAAGGTCAGTTTGGGAAATAAGAAAATAAACAATGTACATGGCTCTGCAAATGACAGGTTACATGTAGTTGGCATGACGTGTGTCATGTCAGTAAAGACGTATACAACATCAAGACAGAACCGCCCCCAGTGGGTAAGCCACATTATCCCAACAAAACGTGTGGCTGTCGACAACGTGTGGGAGGCAAGTCCTGCTACATCCTTCCTATTTGCTCTAGCCTCAATGCTAGCGTAAAATGGGGTTTCCCCTGATTATTTGCTAACCCAATCGACAGCCAGAGCCTTAAAGATAGACGCACTGATAAAGGTGGCTGACAAGACCAATGTGATAACGAAAAGCTGAAGTTCAATAAAAATTCAGCCTTATGCAGTCCAGGGCGAGTCGACCTATTGCCGAGGGTGATGATTTGCTGCCCAAACTGGCAGCCAAAGCCTCTAAGAGAGATACATTGACAGAGGTGGATATCATGAGCAATGTGGCAAAGAAAAACGTAAGAAGGATTTCGGTCGTAATCGGTCTGATCCGTTCCAGTGCAGGTGAAACCATTGCCAAGGGTGATCCATCCGGTGGCACTCCAACCGACGGTGTACCATCTTGGATGGGTATTCGAAAAACCTGGATGACCGGATTTACTGGATAGTAACTCAGTGCTCAATGCCGCTTGAACTATAGTTATGTACCATAAATTGCGACACATGATGTTTACGAGTGCATCCAACACATGCTGATGCATTGCGACGTCAACTGAATTTTCATCACATAATAAAAAAAACATTTGTCCAAGAATTGTAAATTCCTTCACGGTTTGAAAAAAAAAGTATCGTCGGTCCAAGACTAAAAATTTCGTCGAAGGTTATAACGTGCGTCTTGCCAAGGTTCACGTGACCACAAAGGGGAGGACTATAAAGTATAACCTGGTCACTTCGCCATTTTCATGAATTTTCTCTTTGCACGACAAGTTTGACGCTTGAGACACTTCCGGCAAACAGCCATGCAGTAGGATCACTGCTCGAAAGGGCTGAAAATTAACGTTATACTTCCGACACTTCTGGAATAGGGCGGCACGACCAATCAATACAACTTTTCAAAAGGGACCCATAGTATTCTCAAGGACTTAGGACTTGTAGTCCAAGTTGGAGGCTATCCTTCATTTCATGATTTACGCTGAATATCAACCTCACTACTCCTCTTTGGGGTCACTGGCAGTTTTTAGTGGTGTCATTTTTAGCTCACTGGGGTGAGCTATTACGATGGTGCAGCGTCCGTCGTCCGTCGTGGTCCGTTAGCAGGGCCATGTCGATTTAGAGGAATCAGAGGAATCGGAGGAATCAGAGGAATCGGAGAAATTTTGGAAGAAAAATCCATGGAATCATTGTAATGATGAAGTGTCAATTATCAGTAAATTATTATACAGCATTTTTTTCATCTGTTGATTAGTTTTTAGTTAATAATCGTAGAATTGCTCTGGCAGATGTCTAAATCGGTCTGCGCATCTAACTGAGATTGAAGACGGAAGACGGCGCTGTCGTCATTGCACGTGCACACGCACTGATCATCAGGTCATTGCGGTCTCTGACTATCCATTGTCGTCATCTACGCTTCACTTCACTCAGTTTCAATCACGTAGGTGTACCGACCGACGCACAATATGCCTGCGAAATGTTTTTATTGCCTTCCTCCTGCTAGCAGTGCTGGGGTGGGCTGAGGAAAGCCATGAATGAGAACTGAGCATGCGATGATGTGTGTGTGAGATGAGAGCCATAGTAGCCTACCCTAGGCCTACCGCGTACCTGTACAGCTGTAGGCCTGTGCATTAGGCTATTGCATGCACGCATGCCCACACATGCACAGTCTCGGCCTATGCTATGTGCAGTGAGTGGTGCCCGCAGTACGTACCGGTAGGCCTACTAGGCCTACACGATCAAATTTTTCATCCAATATAATTCATCCAATAGGCCCTAGGCCTATATAATATAGGCCTAATTTCATCCAATATAATTATAGGCCTAGGCCTGGGTTAATCATGTTAATAGCCCTACGCTACACAGGGACTTGAAGCAAAAGTTGTGTGATTGTTTGATTGTAGGCCTAAATATGTTTATTATGATCAGAGAGAGTACTATTGGCACCCTCGACGGACAACACACGCCCCTAGGTGCACCCCAAGTGCATACCTAGGGGCGTGTGNCTATTTCTCGTCTTTCTAGGCCTCTGAAATCAGGCATTGTCTCCCTAATTAGGAAAGAGTAATGCATTTGTTTTTGTGTCATCATAGTTGTTAATCATTCAGTACAAAGCATCATCTGTGCAAGTTTCAAGCAAATCGAAACAGTAGTTTCAGAGTTATGCCGAACTTGTAACAACCCTTCATTTCTGCCCAGCCCCTTTTTATCATAGGTGTAGCTTAAAGGATACATAACATACATAACGGGTTTTTGATTTGACCTACTTTTCAAGGTCACAGAGGTCAAAGTTCGACAAAAGTGACGAACCTGTCACAGTTTGCCATTATTTCACCGAGCAACTTCATATCTTGCATAAACATGCATTGGAGAGGTAACTTAAAAAATACCAAGTTTCGGCCCGATTGGACATCCAATATGGCCGCCAGGTGGCGTAACCTGAAAATCAAGTAAGTGCTATTACACAGGAACGGTTTGACGCAGAGTGCTCAAATTCGATATTTACCTCCATCTAGATGACCTTTACATGCATGTCAAATTTCGGCCTGATTTGACTTCGAACATGGCCACTAGGTGGCGTAACCCAAAAATCATCAAAGTGTTGTAACTCAGGAACGCCTTAACCCAAAGCGGTCCAATGTGCTATGTGGCCCCCTGCAGATGACCTTTATGTCCATGTGAAGTTTCGGCCCGATCGGACATCCAATATGGCCGCCAAAAATCTTCAAAATCTTTTCTGGGAATGACTTGACCCAGATTGCTCATAACTGATGTGTACCTCCCTCTGTCATTAGACTATTATGTCCAACCCAGTGAGCACATGGTCCATGGACCATTTCATTTCAAATCTAAGGAATTTCACAATTCTTGAGTTATGTTTTTTTTATTATGTGATGAAAATTTACATAATTCTTGAACAGTTTTTCTTTCAAATCTTGAACGAAAAGTCAGACTTGAATAAATTACGTTTCGGCATTCCATAGTGTAATGAACTAGTTCAAGCGGCGGTGAGCAATGAGTCACAATCCAGAAAACGCAGTCATCCTGTCATCCAGGTTTTTTCTGCAATGGTAGAAACCCGAAAGTTTCAAGGTCGCAAAAAATATTCGGTGGCACTGATTGATTGAAAATGCCACTAAACAAATCACTAAAGAAGTCGTGTCAAGCTGGGGAACTCATTCAAGACGCTGGCCCAGAAGCCCTGGGTTGGCTAAAGAGCGAGGGCAAGGACATTATGCTGAAGGGCTGATTCCCATATATGGGGAGGTCCAAGCTGCCGTGAGATTCAGCAGTCTGAAGTCTGGCACAATGAAGAAGTTTAAAGATAAAGTGCACACAAAAATTGCCGACTCCTGCGCGACGATATAAAATGTGAGCAACAGCAAAAAATGCGCAGGGGGCTTCTTAACAGTGCAATGCAGAAAGTCATCGAAGGCCGTGGGTGGAATGATGCCCTTCAGGTGAAACAATGAACAATGTAGAGAAACTGTGTGAGGTCGTGAATATTACTTTATGAGAATATATGTCGCCAATTCGGGCTGCTAAGCGAAAAGAAATATTGAATTGATTCATGGGCATCCGGAATGGATGAAATGACTTTCAGAGTGATCCTTTTCACTCAAAGGATAGCAAATCAATGCGAACGAGAGATTGTTCCGCGATTAAGTACTGGTAACATTCTTGAACCTAAAACTTGTGATAATAGGGAATTTTCGCAAAGCCCCCGAAACGCGAACGCGAAACCCATTGTTCAATGCGGCGAAGAGGACAGCGAACAATAGGATAGACGTTCGCTTCGGCGTTTCGAGGGATCCCCATTAATATCAAGTAGGCATATGTTCTCTATTGAGGTCATCAATTAATAGGGATATATATCTTACGGATGATCTCTATCCCTATTTTCACTATCCTAATGTTGTTATGACTTGCTTTAAAATTCATCTCAGTGTATCCTTTGGTTGCTTGGGTCCGCCACGTCCCTGAGTTATTGATCAATTTTATATTACCACTTTAACAAGCCCCTGTCTCGTTAAGTCAAAAAAAGAGGAATAATAAAGTTATGGGACATTTATTGGAGTGGGGTATTATCGAAAATGGAGGTGTTCATTTTTCCTCTATTACATGTATCTATTTTTAGGTCAGCTTTCTAGTTGCTAGTGATAGCCACTTCTTTAATAGTTTGTAAATAATTTCGGGAAAGAACTTCCGGTTTTGGAGTGGGCCTCACGAAACGTTCAAAACACATGTTCAAGACAATTTGAAGTTGTTATTTCCGTAGAATTATCGTTATATTACATTTAAATCAGATTTGAAACTCATTTTAATGTATTTAAAGCCTGATATTTGTTTTCTGGTCAATTTTAAATACGGCTACTGACCAATGTTTCCCAGATTTTTTCAATCATAAGGTCGCGTAACCCATCGTGAGCCCCGCGTAACTCCGTTTGTTTCATATGGTTGAGAAGCTGAGATATCCAGCTTCTTGGGGAAATTTTGGCTTTGGCAACAAAATTCCGTGGAAATTATTACATCACCGACAAGGTGAAAGATTGGATTCGTCATATCGAAGTTCAAGCAAGAAAAATCGCAAAACTTCGCCCGATGTTGATGGATTTTGATGCGGTGACGACTGCTTTTCAAGAATCAGGAAGTGCACACAAACTGGGGTACCCCTCCAATGCATGTTTATGAAAGATATGAAGTCGCTCGGGGAAATAATGACAAACTCTGGCAGGTTCGTCACTTTTGTCGAAATTTGACCTCTGTGACCTTGAAAAGTAGGTCAAATCAAAAACCAGGGGCTTCAGCTTTTTTTTATGGTAGTGGGGTACATGAACCTGTCAACTTGTTGCCTTGAATTCCATTTCTGAGGATAACCGATCTATTTTCAGCACAATTAGTGTTCCATGTGATGACCCTACGCTCTGATTGTTCGTGGGGTTCTCATTACTTCAGTCCTTTTGTATCATAAGGTCAACTAGTCTGAATTCAACAAAATTTGCAATAAACACGCAAAAGGGTCTTGCCAATCATGTGAAAGAGTCAGAATGCAATTCTGTTAAGGTTTAAAGGGATACTGGCCACATTTATATGCTATATTTGTTAGTTTAACCAGAGTGGCTTGTGATTCTGGGTGAGATAAGCCTAGCAAAGTCTTCTGATCAGGCCCAGGCACACAACATTCGGCCTTCGGCCTACACAACATACACTGTATAAGTAAAAGTATGGGAAGTGTTGCCACTCAACACAGCTGAAAAAAGACATCACTCGCTTCAGACGCCCTAACAGCCAAAATATCCAACATTCCGCCATGAAACTTCGCACAACCAACCATGAGAACAGTATTCACTGTTACGATATCCAATTTTCAAATTTACACGAATGCTTCCACTCGATTTCGACGACTTTGATCGGCTAATTTCATAAATTCCGCCATTCCAAGTCTGCTGTCCTGATCTGCAGCCCAAACCACATGCATTTGTTTATGCTTGTCGTAGTAACCAATCAAATTGCGTTTCAGGGGTTGTGCGCATGCGCATTGGCGACATCAGGGCAGCAGACTTGGAATGGCGGAATTTATGAAATTAGCCGATTAAAGTCTGGGCCTGATCAGAAGACTTTGCTAGGCTTATCTCACCCAGAATCACAAGCCAAAGTGACGTTTTATTCGTTCGTAGACTTTTTTACGCACTGTTGTATAAGAACCTATAATTGAGGGGCATAAACGGGGCTATAGAGGTTTTACTAATTGTAATCTTGTAACATGCACCTGGAATGTACAAGGTGGCCTAATATTCGACAAGTTATCTAATAAAAGTAACTATAGCTTATAACGATATTTTCTCTTCGTTTCGATAAATATCAATTAGTCCACTTCCAGACACTTGCGAATTTTCGACTCCAACCGGGGTCTTCCTCAGGTACTTTTCAGTTGGAGAAACCAGAAAAGACTGTCGTTTCAGTCTTTTCTGGTCTCTCCAACTGAAAAGTTGACTTCTTGATATTTATCATTTTGTGTGTCAATTTTTGTGCTTTCTCGTTCTTTGGATTCTCTTCGTTTCGATGTTCTTTCTGATGGAAGGATATCCAGCCGCGTAGAGGGGGTCCATGCAAGGGGACCAGACCCGCCTGCTCGCACAGGCCATAGATATTTTACCCATGTTCTTTACCCGTATCACTTCAAGCGAGCATAAATGACAGGGAGAGAGGCAGGTGGTGAGAGTCTGGAAATTCTGGACCCCTACCCGGGTATAGATATCTTAGTCCAAATTGGTTGTTTGATACAAGTCACAGCAGTGAAACATCCTTGATTAAACCTATACGAAATGCATGCCTCTAATTACATGTAGTTTTCTCCTGAATTTCTGTGCAGATTTGCATTTTACAACTGTTTGACCTTGACCTTGACCTCTGACCTTCAAGGTCATTGCGTAACCTAGGTGTAAGTAAAGGTTTTAGGGTCCTACCGTCACCAGGTTCTGACTTATCAAATATGTTATCAAATTTTCATATGAAACCTCGCCATGATATCAGGAAATATCATCTATATCTATATCATTACTGGCGTCGTAACCCTGTTGGATTTTTGCCGGAGGTATGGAGTCCACGACAGGCTACTGTCCACCTGTGTGGGGTCTTTTACTTGCCCTGGCATAGACACTCAGGTACAAGGGACCACGGCTTTTAGTCCCATCCGACGGACCCCGCATTAATGTTTCACAACTTTTTGCCTTCGCCCGGAGTCGAACCCGCGCCGACCCATTGTACAGTTTGGGAGCGCGCTAACCACTCGACCACCGGGCTTAGACAATGCGACGGAGCAGATGCAAACTGAAAATTTCATGCAGCAATAACATCCTTGGGTGAGCTATGATGTTGCGATACCAGTTTCAGGTCGCTTACTGTGGCAGATCTCCCAATATGCCAACATATCAAATTTGATACATGTACATCAATATCATTATGATGCTGACCCTGGAGAATAAATGTGCTGATGCAAGTATCTTGCCAAGGGCCATAAACATAGGGAATGAACTTGTTACTAGTATTCTACCTGGCCTCGGAGACAAGTTATTCAAGAAACAGTCGTGTGACAGACAAAATCTCCACCTTTGATATCAATTTCACCATGAACCAGGGGGGGGGGACATTTCCAGGTCTGTAGCTGTTGCAGGAGCAAAGTTACATGTGTGACAGACACAAAGACACATGGACACAACGACACAACGACACACAGACAGACAGAACAAACACAATATGGTTCCCGATCTTGAGATCGGAAACCATAACAAA
This sequence comes from Notospermus geniculatus, assembly GCA_002633025.1. Classification (NCBI taxonomy): domain Eukaryota; kingdom Metazoa; phylum Nemertea; class Pilidiophora; order Heteronemertea; family Lineidae; genus Notospermus; species Notospermus geniculatus. The sequence continues at coordinate 182,900 of NMRB01000172.1, forward strand.
GCCAATGTAAGTAGTATTATACCGACAAGACTGCAAAAAGATGGTAAGCTTGGGTCACAGTGGGATCAATAAATGACGATTGTTAATAAGTATAGGCCTAATTCGGTCAGTCAATCAATAACGAGCGATAGTTTTTCTTGGTATATTACCTTACATTACAACAATTTCAACCGATGCTTACATTTCGGTGTTCAGTTGGGAAAATTAGCAGCAACATGATGACAGCAAAGTTTTGATGATGAGGCCTCAATTTAGGCCTGAACATTTTTCTCAGAAGAGAATGTGGTAATACTTTACCTACTCATTATAGCGACAGTGCATTGAATATTCGAAGATCGGCGGACCGATTTTTTTTACATGTGACTGAGTTAATTCTCATTTATCGGGATTAGTTTAGTTATCAATATTACCGATATATTTATTCATGTAACTTTTTACATTGTACATGTATATAGAAAATATTGTGAGTGTTGGAGGTGCAAGTGTGTTTCAAAAGAGATGTGCGCATTGCAGCCAATGCGGCTTTAACAATGCTAATTAAATCATACATAAGACAAACGGTGCCTTAAGGGCGGTTTACACTAGGTTGCACCAAGTTGCAAGTTGACTTGCAACTTGTTGCAAACTACCTGGGACGGTTTACACATAGAAAAATCGATGCAACATCCAGCGTGGTCGAGTTGCAACAAGTTGCATGCCCGTTTACACATGCAACTTTTATGAAACTTTTTGGTCTCATCAGGTTTATGCAACAAAATTGCATGAAGTTGCATATGAAAAGTTCCATGTGTAAACGGGCCTTTAGAAAATTTGTTGCAGATTGACAACTTCCCACTTTGACTCATTTTACATAATCTTACATCATCTGGTTGATCTGAGCCACTGACCTAATTGCACCTTGCACCCCTTTGGTTATAAGTGAGCCATGCCAATCCACTATTAAGTAGGACAGCCTAAGCAACCATGTGTATCAAGGCAAGGGTGATGCATAATGGTCACGGCCCAAACATGCTACAAATTTAGCATTGTAAAACCGTTATTATTCATCGGATTTGAAAATTTAAAAGTGTTTGTTGATATAACAAAGAATTCTCTGTTCAAAGTTCTGCATAACTTTTCGGCAATGCAACAGCCTATTTTCCATTTTGTTATAAATTAGGCAGAGAATAAAAACAATAGGATTGAGACTAATCAACATCTCAGGTCTCAAAATTGGACCCCTCTGAAACACGTTTCACAGCTAGTCCATGGGTCGGTGGAGCCTAAGGGATGTAAATGTAATGTATAAAACTTACATGTGACTTCAGAAATGTGGATGTACTTCACCTATAAATGTTATTATTGCTTAGTTTACACCAAGTGAGAACGATTACAACAGTCACATAGTGAAAAAGGCGATCCGGTCTCTGCGGATAATGTACAACGCACTGTCGTTATAACTGTGTAGGTACAGTATAAAACGGGTTGGACGTTTCATTGTGTTGGTCTGATATTACCTATCATCGTGTAAAACCGACGAAAAGTAATTTTATTTTTTCGGGCCTACTGGTAGTAATTTATTAGAAATGTACAAAAAAAAACTATGATACAAAACCTTGACAGTACCGCAGGGCTGACCTCAAAGCATCATTATCCCTGAATTTTCCGGCCTACTCTTCCGAATAGTACGGCATATTTCTTGTCCTAATTTCAAGACGTATACTCGACCTCTGCGACGTTTGGGCAATTACATGTAAATGTAAAAACAATCCAACTTCATTTATGTCCATCGTATAATGTAAGATCACTACAAGTTTCTCAGGTAAGGGACGGTCCGGGAGAAGCTGAAGACAGGAGGAAGCTGAGGTGGTACGAGGTGGTCCGATTTTGGAACCGTTGCCAAATTCGGACTCGCAGCGAATCTGAATTAGGACTCCGAGTCCAAATTTGGAAGCGTTTCAGAACAAGGACTCGGTAGTTTGTTGATAATAGTGAGGTTTCGCAAATCTGACGAAAAGCTAAGTACGATACACGGAAGTCAACTTCATTTCCAGGACCTAATGTATTTCGGTAGAGGGTTGGTACCATAAATCTCCCTGGTGTCAATGCGTCCTTCAGCATATATTGTAAGGCCGAGAGAGTTGTGGTGCATCTTGAATTTTTAAATTTCCACTTCGTATCTAGGAAGTGGAAACGAAAGATAAATTTCAAAAGGGCATGGGCTGTTAAGGAGATGACATGCAAGTTGTGCAAAACTCGGAAATGGCTGAACCAATCGGAACCAAAATGACAGGGTGGTTCTCTTTTGTTGCGTGATTGAAAACTGTACTGCAATAATTAATCTTGACTGACCCTGACCTATAGATTTAAAACAATGCACATTTTTGAATGCCCAGAAATATAAGAAATAAACATGATTTGAAGCTGTAACTTCGCACAAACTTCAGGGGAGTACCATAGATAAGTCCCACTGAGAGGTCTTCAATTTACTGTCATTATAATGGGAGAAACAAGAACAACAAAATCACATAATTAAGGGGTGTATTCAACAGGTAGAATATCCAAAACATGCCTTCCTTGGAAACATGGTGAAACTGACTTCAATCTGATTGTTGGTGGATTGTCATGGCATAGTTATTTTGGTCAATGGGTGTTCAAGAGTATGACAGGGGTCAGTTTGGGTATGGTGGTAAACAGACATGACTATAGTGCCCAATACTGCTCATAGTGACATAATGCTATCTACTGCTTGTGAAGTCAGCTGTGTAAAAAGTAGAGTTGCTTGCTGGTTTTGCACTCAACCTAAAGTTCGCAGACAGTGGCAAGGTTGAATAAGTCTAATTGAGTGGAACCATTCATGTTCAGCAAGGCTGCCGGTCTATTTCGTCATGTTCAACAAAACACTTCACTGAGGCTGTTCTCCTTTTTCAGTATACCCACAAATCTCAAGTTTTCTTTGTTTCATTTCCTACATATCTAGTGGAAATGCATTAAAAATATTAGACTCCTTTCAATTGATATTCTGGACTTAATGTTCATGTGAAGTTAGAGCTTCAAATGATGATTATTTCTTATATTTCTGGGCATTTAAAAATATGCATTGTTTTAAATCTATAGGTCAGGGTCAGTCAAGATTAATTATTGCGGTACAGTTTTCAATCACTCAACAAAAGTGAACCACCCTGTGATTTTGGTTGCGATTGGTTCAGCCATTTCCGAGTTTTGCACAACTTGCATGTCATCTCCTTAACAGCCCATGCCCTTTAATATACAACGTAACTCTATGGCTCTAACTTCATACGCTAAAAGAGGGTATTCGAAAAACCTGGATGACTGGAGTTACTGGCTTGTGACTCATTCCTCGCTGCCGCCTGAACTAATTCATTAAAGCTGAACTTCACGAACGAAAACATGACGGCACCGCAGTATGGTGGTCTACTAGGCCCGTATGTATAATGGTGGAATAACGGAGGTGTAACTTATTCCAGGTGTAACTTACCTTGAATGTAAGCTCTACCTCCCATCATTCCAACTTTATGCGCACGGGCCCTGAGGTGGAAACGCCCTTCGAAGTACCTCCAGAACATGATGGACTACCTGCCTGTTTAGCGTCGCCACTGATATTCAATCTCAGGCTTTCAATCGAGACGTATCAAGAGATAGTGCTCAAGTGACAGAGCCTGATAGGCTAGTATAGATACGTACGGAACGTGAGTATGAGGTTGGTCAGGGTTCTTTAGAGCTTGTGCTCTTTGAAATATATGACAAAATGACAAAAACTTCGGCAACAACAAATAATACACTGCTCGTCTGACTTTAAGGAACTCCATTTGGTATCGTTGCAAACATACATACTGCCATCAATCTTATTTTATTTCTTTTGCCATAGTCTTGTTATTTGAATATACATGTGTACATGTTCGCAGAAACGCATTGTACAAGATATGAGCAATAATACGTACATGACTCGCGCGATGTGTAATGCATTTGTAGAAAGAATATTTAAGTGATTACAAGATTATGGCCAAAGTCGGAAATAAAATAAGAACTGTCCTCAATGAGTAAGTATTGATATTCTTATTATGACGTCAGATGAGCGTTGAATCTTGGAGGAATTATACTGACAGGAGGAACAGTCCGCTAACTTCAAACGTTATATGATGGCCGCCGCTGTTGACACAAGCAAACAATCCCGCGAGGTGTTAATCACTAAATAAACACAGCTTCGTCAGTTCGGGAGCTCCGAATGCACTTCGGGAATTTCCGTCATCGCAATGCCCGGATGTAATCGGTGGTCACGTGACCCACTCGGCTTGGATACGTTTGTAAACAACATGGCGTGCGCGAATTTCGAAGAGGAATTTTGCGAAGAAAACGTCAATTTATCTCCTCAAAATGAAGCCTACGACGATGAAAACTCGGACGATGATTTCGTAGAAATTTACTGCACCTGTCTGCGACCTGAAGATGGTTTTATGATCGCATGTTCGTCAGCAAAATGTGAAGTTGAATGGTTTCATTTAGAGTGTGTAGGCCTCACTGAAGAATCCGTTCCTGAAGGAGACTGGACATGTGAAGAGTGCCTCAATAAAGGTTTGCTTACCATCATGATCCATGTTTTTATTTTGCTTTCATTTTATCTGTCATGACAAGAACATGATGATGTAGCCTACTGTATATCATTGTCTACCATCAGCCCTTTGGAGGAATTAGACCTAGGCCCTATCCCTTGCGAATAAATTATAGCCTGTTGGTAATCTTTGCAGGTAGGCCTAAACCAAAGTCAAAGTCAAAGAAGCCCCGAGTCCGAGCTGAGCAGAAAAGGAAAGAATCCGACACTATCGAAGTGATATCAAAGCCAAAGGAGCAGAGTCGGAATTCTAAAGCGGTGAAAAAGGGAATGAAGAAAAGCAAGAAAGGTAGGGGCCTACACATTTTATTAAATACTTTTTTATTGGTAATGGTACAGCAGTGGCACTATAGACAAACAGTCTTTTACAATAAAACTTTGATAGGCCATACCTCTTGTTAAAAACATTCTTTTATAAATACACTTGTTTTCTTCAGCTCTGAAAACGCCCACCTATGGAAAAGCTGATGCAGAGAACGACTCCGTACGGATACTGAAGGACAGCATTGTGAGCCTTCTTCAAGGGGATGTTGCTGAACTGGATGAGGAACTCCGTTTGGAATTACAGTCACTGGAGAATTCTCTAAACGATAGAGATCCAACAACTGTTGCTAAGTGGGCAGAGTTTGCGAAGTTCCTCATTTGTACACTGTGGCCAGTAATTCACTGTATGATGGATAGTTACAGAGCTGATAAACTTGAGCAAATGTGCACATCTTTTCACCTTTTGAGCATCAGTGAAGAAGTAGACACAGCATTCAATAAATTGTCGTGTGACCTGGGACTCAACAGTGACAAACAAATCTTCATCATGCAATTCTTGCTGGAGGAGTGTATGGTACAAGTTTTACGGAAGCAACACACAAGTGCTGATACTGTGTTCCAAATTGACACTGCCAATTCGAAAACATTTTCCACTGCCGAGGTGCAAGTTCTAAGATATACAGCTGGTTATGTTGCTCGCAAAATCATGAGGCGATACAGACGTGCATCGAACAAAGATGTGTCATCTTCGGTTATCAGCCTTCTGGAGGACTGGAAAGTTGACAATTCTGTCCCGGAAACAGACACATTCCTCAGTTACACAAAACGTCCTGTGGACATCAGCAACAGAGGTGGGCTTTTTGCAATAAAGGACAATGTTTACTGTTTCTTTAAACAAGTTGAACTTGTTGTGCAACCAATACTGAAATCAAGAATGCTCAACACTTGCAGAACAAGAACTTGAAGGCGACTCTAGAAGGCAAACTTTCTGAAAGTCTGAGTATCTGCAACCATTGGAATGCCATCACTCAGGAAATGGAAAATGAAGCCTTGAAAGAAAGACTATTTCAGGATGTGATCAGCTGCTGGGTTTATCTGCGGATTAAAGCCTTTGTAAGTGCGTACATGTTTGTGCAACAGAAAAATGACAGAGCATCAAAAAAGGGAGAAAAAGGTCTGAGGAAACAGCTTAAGAAATCAAAGACTGGGGACTTGTAAACTCACACAAGACATGTCATGTACTATTTGAAGGGTTTAGAGCCAGAGTGGGCTAATCCACAAATTTTTTTTTTTNACATCTACTTGGCAATTTCCCCTGGTTGATGCTAGAATATTCTGAGATCCTGCTACCAATATATGTAGGTCGTTCTTAGCAAATTGTTGGACTGTTGGATTGTCGTTCCGTCCACCACACCCTCGCTGCTTGCTAAAATACAATTCCAAGGGATCCTGGCTGAATTTTCCTGACAGGACATAGTCGACACCAGGGATGCTCAACAGCTCCTTTGTCAAGTGTGTGAATGACAGCACTGAAATGAAAATACTGACAGTGTAATAGTAATACCTCCAATGTATTTGTTTTGTAAGTGGTGAAACAAAATAAATGCACCAAATTATATGTACATGTAGTGTACTTACCTGTAATTCTCAGCCCCTCAAGAGTTTCTCTGCTTAAACATAACCTGGCTCGCTGATTCTTGGTCAAGTCATTTCTGGCTTTGCTTTGGTCCTCCCAATCCTGTAGGAAGCCGAGGAAGTCTTTTGTCAACCACTGAAATCAAAGAGGAAACGATTTTCATTAGCACTTCTTTTGAAGCTTGCACAGATGTGTTTTCATCAAGTATTTTTACATTGCACAGCACTCACCTCAAATCTTTCATCATTTTGATCCCGGTATGGTGCTAAAGCAGGTTTCCTTTTTCGAACATGGTCATTGAGGTTACGGACGTTTAGGCAATCAAAGAACTTGTCCATATATGAACAAAACTTTCGTGTTGATACTGTAGTCTGTGAAAGTGTTTCTGAAGTCTCAAATGCTGTGGTCACTCTCTGACTCAGGACCTAAAATATAAATTAGAAATACACCATCAGTAGGGTAGAACTAGAATTCCTATTTGGTTGTCCCTCATTTACAGTGGAGGAATTATACCTACCTGGGCAGCGAGGCTAACTTTCATCCGGAGAGATGGCGTCAAATATAAATGTTCATGTCGTAATTTGGACAACTGCCGCAAGCCACCAACTTCTCCCTGATTATCTCTAGTCAGGTGCATGTCGCCTTCCACCAAAGACAATAGCTGTGTCCATTTTATCTCCTGGCCATTGTACTGAAAATAAAAAAAAACAGCACAGTTATTACAAGTTAGTATTATTATAACGAAAAATGCATCCTGACCTGTCAGAGTAGACTTGGAGGAATTATACTGAATACTGAATACTCAGTATAATTCCTCCAAGGAGTGGACAAGTTTTCCAGGGAAGAAAATAAACTTACTTCCAAATTCCGGGTCTTGTTGTGCTATCCTGAATTCTCCCAATTGTTCCTGGTCGTTTTTATCAGATGTGGCGGATCACAGATGAAGTATATGAAAGTACCCCGACGATAACGATGTCTCGTTCGGAAGGTGATTCCATCTTGTTCCTCTCCTGGATTCAAGCGAAAGAATTTTCTATTTGGGGTGGCACCATCTGCGATCAGTGCTCTAACATGGAAGCCCTTAAGTTCAAGGCGAGCAATGGCCTTCCACACCACCCAGTACAGCTGCGAACTTGTGAACTGTCGTGTTGGGAAATGACCAAAGACTGCATGTAGGCTGCTGAAAATGCCACGAACCATGAAGGCAATAATGTGCGTTGCTGTGGCTGGATCACTACCATGACTACTGCTTGAATTGCTGTCTTTGGGATTTTGATTTTCATCATCCTCTGCATTAGCCCTGCAATCCATGATGAATGAATTGATCTCTTCATTAACATCGCCAAGATGGCAAAACCCTAACAGTTCACCAGTTTCAGAAGAATAAACAAGTCCCTCTTTGATCTTCACCTCATCAAACACAATTGACACATTCTTTTTGAATGTTTTCAAGTCCTCTTTAGCATCATCTGCGATACGTTTTATGACTTCAGGATTGAATCCAGACTTTGCCTGAGTGAAAAGGGTATAGTCTCTCAATGTGTTCCCGTGTGGAAGGGCTATTAACCCTGATGACCTCACAAACGGATAGGCCGCAGGCGATTTCGCCCAGAGTGCTATGCACCACTTGATGATCAATGGATGCCACCGCATTGAACTCTTCTTCTCCAACTCCAAGAACTTTTTCTGTTGCTGCCAGAATATGGCAAATGGTGTGTTAGCAGCAGGCTTTTCCTTTTCGATCAAGTCAATCATGTCCTGGGACATGGTGTCCTTGAGCTGCACAGAATGCTTCTCGATTTTTTCCATCAGTTCCATTTCAAGAGATTTTACCTGCCTTTTCAATGAATCAGTAGTCTTTTTTAAAAGCGATAGTTTCTTCTCAACCTGAGCCCTTGATAATTTATCATTTCGGATTGTGCATGTTTCCAGATCTTCCGTTTGGGTCTTTGGATTCTTCATTCTCGTCACCATGCGAAATAGATCTGCCCGGTACACCTTACAGACTTCACACTGATTGGAGGGGTTCCTGACTAGAATATGGTATCCAACATGGCGTACACATCCGGAACTAACTTCTCTTGCAGCTACTGTCCCGTCATCTCTTCGAAACACAGCTGTATCTCCACTATTCTTTAAACGACACAGGTCTTGAAAACCTGGGTTGCCATGGCATTGAACAAGTTGGTATTCTAGGGCCTCAAACAGTTGCCGGCATTTACCTGGTGTAAGTAGTACTGGGAAACCTACCGAATCAGGGGGTACAGTGAAACCATCCACAGTTAGATACCAAGAGCCATCGCCTCTCACAAGAACCTGCCTAGCGATATTGTTCTTTGCATTTGTCTTGAAACATACCACCTCCATAGCATTGTTTTTGATGAAATAGCCAAACAAGCCAGCTTTCTGGATGTCCTGCTCGACAGCAAATTTCGATAATGGAAAACCCCTCTTCTCCAAAGCATTCTTTTGCCCACATAACCGACAATGCTTCTTCAGCAATTCCTGGTGGCAGCTCAGCTTGCCTGAAAAAGAGAGAACAAATTAATGAAAGTGAAAAAAGCCTAGGGGACCTACAACTTGGGACTGGAGGAACACAGATCTAGGCCCTAGGCCTTTTGACCATATTACCCCACCCCTCGGAGGAACCCCAAGCCCACCCCAACCTAGGCACAAAAAGCTAGGCCTATAGCATGTAGGCCTAGGCCTAGGCCTAGGCTAGGGCCTAATCACTATTCTACACTGTTCTAAGGCCACACTCTCCCCCAATTTTAGAAATATCAAGAAATAATGCCATGAGAAACAATCCTGCATGCATGATATACATCCCACATCATCCCAAATAATCGGCCCAGCACACACCAGACACGCCAAAATATGTCTTTTTCGAATGCATGTGGCAGCCGTCGACACTATACAGCCCAGCGGTTTTACATTCAGAAATACATCACCTTTTAAATCATCTTTATCTCATTTGGTGGCAATTGGTGGAAATACTGCTTTTGATGAAGTAAAAGATACCTACCCTCTGAATTCTCCGAATCCATGAAGCCTCTTCAAAATGATTGCAAATCGGTTAATTTTCAACGGATTTTAACGAAATTTGTGTCAAAAGTGAGTTCTCAGCGTCAGCTCATAGGAAGTGTCTACTGCGCAGACTCAAACGGTCACGAGTTACTTCCTTTTTCAACTGCGCATGGTCCACGGTACTCGAACGCGCATCATTTAGTATATGAATACGCTCACAGGCGGCGATAGTGATCCCACGCCAAGCGGCGGCCAACACTATGTTGAAAGGCCGAGGTGTTTATTGCTATGTACACACGCGGTTCTTTGTATTCTTTTGTGCGTTAAATAGGATTACGCAGATTATTTTTAATGGGAGTTCTGGCTGTTCCTCCTGTCAGTATAATCCAAGGTTGAATGCATAATTGTTGCTTGAACTATACTACAAATTTTAACAAGATATGATTACTATAGAATGGTGATTGACTTTTTCTACTCTGGTTCGGAAAGATTCTAATGCCTTAGACCGGCCGCCGTCATTGGACGCCATCCCTGTATGTTACTCCCATTGACAGACCCAGGATGAATACAGTGGCGCTACGAAATAGTCAGGTAGTCTGTCACTTTCTGGAGGTACTTTGAAAGTGCCTTATGGCCGTTTCTATTTCTCTTTCTTAATCACCAACGTAGCGTGGTGGTCTTTTTCAAAGCTGGAATCTCCTGTTTTTGTTCATGTAGTTCAGCATTAATGAACTATATCAGGCGGCGGTGAGCAATGAGGCACAATCCGGTAAACATGGTAAATCCAGTCATCCAGGTTTTTCGAATACCCGCTAAAAGACACTCTTGCAGCAGGCGATATTTATAGTCCCAACCTTCTGAAATACATATTCGTCATGGAAATGAAGTCCAATTTCGTATTTCGTACTTCATGTTTCGTCAGATTTGCGAAAACTCTCTATTGACGACGTCCGGGCCGCGCATTTTATGACATGCGCATGGCAGCGATTGCGGATAATGGCGTTAATGCAAAATAATCGCATGTTTGAACAAACTAAAAGCAAACTGGGACACTAGCAATGCAAAGCGACTCACTTTTTATTGTGATATGGACATGACAACAAGACATCCAATGATCAGTTCAAGACTATGGGTGATATGAATAAAAATAAGTAATAACGTTTACTCCAGTTTTTGAAGTATTTATTGATGACTATATGAATAAAACAGGAGTAACTACTGTCAGTAATTACTTGTAGCTACTACTAATAAGTATTAGTTAATATTCGTGCAGTAGTTACTCCAAAAACAGTAAATACTGCCGAGGATATGAAAAATCAGCAGTATTAATTTCAGTATGGCGAACCCAGGATCAGACGACTAAACACTAGTTGGGCAGAAGTGATTACTTTGCAGTAAATGCAACTGTTTATTCATATGAATTCAAGTGTTCACTTCTACTTGGAGTAAAAACTTGGAACTAGTAACTTTTACTTCTAGTAACTACTAGCTAGTAGGTACTGATTTTTATTCATATCACCCAATCTCACGGAGGATATTGTGTAGGACATCTACACAGAANTTGTTAAAACAACACTGCCCGCTCAACTTGAATAGCCTAATCCCTTCTGTTGTATTCCACCTGGCAATGATTGTGGAGGTGTAATGGTGTCAATACACTGCTCGGCTTATACACTTGAAGGAATGTCTTGAATTGAATCGGGCAGGCTGCCGTGTTCCATGGAACACGGCCACCCGGTCTTCCTTCAAACGTAGTTTTGCAGTTTAATGCAGCGGGCGGGTCGCTGTTCGTAGGGCCACCGACAGTTTGGATGAGCAATTTGAGTCCACGGTGCCCTGAACACATTCATCCACTCCCAAGTTGTTACAGTTTGGTCCATATAGGGCCAGTCCGAATTCACGTCCAACTTTTATAAAATAATTAAACGAGTTTGCGACTGTTTTTGTCCTCATCTGTTCAACGCCCTGGATGATAATCGTATGACTGAATTTTGCGCCGGCCTATTCGAAATGCACCGCTGAGGGTCCACTTTTTTCAAAGAGGAATTCATCTTGCTGCAGTGTAATAAACCATCTGCTGCTCTCCGTGTTTTCAGGGAGAGTTTTCCAACAAGCCTCTTGAATGCAGGGCTGGTGTAATGTTTCTGGGTGTGGCCATTTTTCTGTGTGATTGTTTGGAAAACAATGGTAAACAGACTCACTGTTTCTCTGCGTTTCGCTCATTTTCAAGTCGCATCTATATAAAAAAGGGCTGTCACGGAAAAACCCGACGAATTATCCAGAGCAATCGGGACCTTAGTGATGGTGCCAGTGTGACAGGAATCAAAATCCCCCTGGAATCAATGTCCGGTTTACTGTTCAGCGAGGGATTAGAATACATGTATATGGTTAGTGAGACCAAAACCATTCGAATATAACCTTACAACAGCAGGCTATTGTTTGGCAGACCTGAATTCCTAGGGCGCTAATTCCTGTCACACCGGCGATGCCGGTAGTCATAAGGGGCACAGTCCGCGCGAGCTACTGCGAAACTAATGTATTAGGCCAGCCCTGCATACCACGATATATAAATACACACAGCACACCTGGATGACCTAATTTCTGTCCGCAGTGAAGTACACTTGACTGCGGACAAGATTTTGCAGTAGCTCATGCGGTGTGTGTCCCTAATGGTCACCGCCAATATAAAGTCTGCCACGGGAAGACCCGAAGAATGATTGAAGTATTCGAGCATTATGGCTATTTTGTCGCAAGGGATGAAGAATCGCCCGTGAAAAGTGAAATCGGCGATAAACCAGCTAGTAAAAACAGTCGACCCGTTTTTATACTGAGTGAGCGCTAAAAAGTGGCGATCGCGGCGATTAGATTTTGATATTGAGCAAGAGGAGGATATGAAGACGACTAGATGATTGCATATGGGACTCACGAGCATGACGAGTGCAAAAAACAATTGAATACTAATATATAGAGAACAAAGTCAAGTAATGTCCGCCATAAATCGCCCTTCGCTCAGAAAATCTGAGCAGCAAAGTTCCAAAAGGAACATGAAGCTGACGATGATGATGATGATAACGCCCGTCAAACTGGCCGGCTTCCATTATACGGTATACGGTATGCGGTATGCGAAAACGCCGGTTAACAACGGATTCCTGAGCATTCACGACCGTGAAGCCATTGTTAACAGGCGTTTTCGTATACCCTATACTTCTATGTAATCGGGGCCCAAGCAAAGCTAATGCCAGTGGAGGTGGTGTTGGCGATTCTCAACTCAATCCAAAAAATGATAAGACTATGGGCCGTATGCACGGGTCGCACTTTCATTAAAGTCTGACTTTTCGCAATGCTTCAAGCATTGAGAAAGTCTAACTTAAGCTATACTTTAGGCTAAAGTGCGGTCCGTGAATACGGCCCTATGTGCTGCAATGATGTAAACGAGTTAAAGATCACTTTTATTTCATCTTTTTTGTTTTTATTCAATAGAATAATAATCACTTCAGTATTTGCCGTCATCTTGGAGGAATTATACTGTCAGTATCCTCCAAGACGTCATTTACAATCAATTTATAGAATATTGTCACATTGTTGTATTTTACAGTTGTAGGCTTTCAACTGAGTTACACTTCCACAGCTTGCAAAAGTTGGCGAACCAGACAAACAGATGACAATAACACCTTAATTACAGTAATCAATGTCGGTCAAATGAAGTCAGAACTCATAATTGTGTGTACCGGTATAAGTCCAATATGAATATGGTGTGAATATAGTGATCACAGCCTGTCAGGGATTAGGAGAATTAGGCCCACAGTCAAGTGAACAAGAGAAAGAAATATCATTACATTATTTACTTTAAAATTTGCTAAAATCACAATTTAATAGCTACTTAATGCCACAAAGGTAAATTTTGTTGATTGTAATAGTTTTTAATACTGATAATATACCTCCGCCTCTGATAGTGCCGTTTAATGCTTTTTAATGCCCTGAGGGGGCCGTGTTAATGAATAGGCCCAAGTACATGCAAGCTGCGAGTGTTGAATTCCTTTCTAATCTCATCGGCTAATTAACGTAATTGAACGCATCGGTCGTCTTGTAATTGTGCTGCAATTAGTGGCAAAAGACGAGGCTTGAGCAAGGAATTTGACTGAGCACCTCTCACTTCTCAGGTTTTCGGTTTGGTCATTAATTGTCCCCTTTGCCTATAAATAAAGGTCAGATTGTCAAAATGCAGAACAGGGATTTACCGTGGACTGGTAGACAGTCATCTGACAGCTGGTTGCAGATCTGCGCAGTTATGAAATATGGCAAGCAACACATCGTTTGGATTCAATACTGAGGAATACGAAGACGGTGAGTGTCACAATTAGTTAAAATTCCGAGTGCAGCATCATAGGTGCTCCTTCATATCATGCTTCACACAGTTTCAATTTGGTATTTCAAGCATTGCCTTGACGTCTGTCTACATTGCGGTTTTCAACGCACTTAGTGTAGGCCTAGCTGGTACTTATTTTCAATGCAGGTGTCGGGTAAAATTTATGAGGTAGCAGTAGCGGATATTTGAAAGAATTCCAAGATGACCGGCCGTTAATTGCGTTCTGCATGTCTTGAATTCGTTCAGTGTGCATAGCGCATCATATGCATGAAGATGTATTCAGCCCGTGAATTTCATACGATTTCAAAGTGTTAATATTTTTTCATTATTTTGCAGCAATTGAGACGTACGATTCATCGGATTCTGATGAAGAACGCGAGAACCAACCGCCGGAAAATACAGAAACTGCATCAAAAGGTAGGCACAGAGTAAATCCGAAGCAGTGAACAGACGAAATTTACTACAGGTGTGACAGGAATCAATGTCCTAGGAATGCAAGTCCGCCAAACAACAACCGCTATTGTAAGGTTATATTCGAATGGTCATGGTCTCCTTGGCCATATTATTCAAATCCCTCGCTGAAAAATAAGACCGGGCTTTCATTCCTGGGGGACTTAGATTCCTGTCACACCTTGTGGTCGTATTCAATCTCCCCGTGGATTGGTTGCAAAGCAAGTCGCTGAGCACAAAATCAACAGTGGATTCCTAGCTTAAAATTCGTGTGTTCGAATCCCGGTACTGTCAAGTGACCAACATAGCAAACCTATGATTTCTGTTAAAATTTCAATACGGTACTCAGCGGGTGGTCCCAGAACAAATCAATTGTGCGTCAGCCCAATACTTTATTGCTAGATTCAGGTGTAATCACTTTTCACGAGATTTTCAGTTTAAATTTCTTATTTAAAACAAAACTATCTTTTTATCAGCAGATTGCATTCTTTAGATATATACATATAGGCTAAGCTTATAGATTCGGACTTGACTGTGTTTGAAATGGCATTCAAAGGCAAACTACACCAGTTGTGCAAATATGAAGCTACATGTAATGTCCCCCAATAATGTGATGTCACTCAAGAATTAAGCGACATTGAATAGAACCCTGTGTCGACATTCGAGACATTTATGCTAATGGTAAACAACACCCGAGACATCGGGAAGATGGAGCATTAGATTTCACAGTTTGCTCGCCGAACGGTCACTCCCAAACTAATTTGAGTCGGTAAAGTCATATACGCGTGCACGTTCAGACCTTCGTCGTTCTATAGCGTTTAGAAGTGCATTGGAATGTTGTTGAATGAGCTCTATGACTTCGGGGTCTGATGTTATTTCAGTCTCATCCTCGAACACCTTTGTCGCGATCCGAACTTGTTTTGCAGATCGTGGTCGTCGGACGTGGTCCCGCTGATTCGCTATGGCCCGCTCTGTTGTCTCATTGACATCTTGGCTGTTGCTGGTCGTGGGGGGTTCTTCGCTCTGAAGACTCTTCACCAGCTTAATGAAACCCTCAGGAATTTCCTTCTTCGAATCTGAACCTGAAAGTAAAAATTTGCAGTGCATTTTAGTTGAAATTCTGTTTTTTTTGTTCACGAAGTGACGTTACATGTACATGTATTTTCATACTGGTTTCTTGGGTCTCGAACTCCGTGTGTGCCTATTATCAATGAAAAATCCTGAAACTTGTACAGCGTGTGTGATATGACATGACGTTTTGTTTCCTACTCTTTGATTGCCAAAAATATGCGTCATTTTGTATAAATCGACTATTTTGTGCAGCGGCGATGACTTGTCGTGTGAAAGTGTTCAAACGCGCTAATTTCCTTTTCCTCTGCCAAAAACATCTATTCCCCTCAGTAATTCCAATCTCACTGATCTGACACCACAACAAAACGTCACTTCTACTGAGTTTCAGATGAAAGTAGGAAGCAGAGGGAGGAAAATGTTAAACTTTGCTAAATCTCCTGGAGAAGAGTACTCGGACATTAGAGCTGGAGAGCACCCCTAGGCCTACATCAATCAGAAGCATAAACAATTCTTCGATGAACGTTGTCACAGGCCAAAAGCCGTATTCATTCATATAATTGCCATGACTAAACGGAGAAAGAGCAGGAAAATCAAGAGTATAAATTCTCTACATCACTACCAGTTATAATTTTCTCACTTTGATAGTTTCGATGTTGGCCCACTCACATTCGGATATTCCCTAGATACCGCTTTGTTATCCCATAGCATGCTTTCAATGATCATTTCCTACAATGCAATCTCTAAATCCTCCTCACACACACCGTTTGCGCTTTGCACAAGCAAACTTTCATTCACTTCCATGTCATTCTAAAGGTCCATTCTACAGACGTCTTTGCTTATATCAACCTTGGAAGTTTCCCCTGTGTATTCAGTTCCCTGTTACTTCTTTTGTGTACCCGATCTTGTTTGTATTTGCATTATTGTCATTGTTTTCTGCCATGCCAAGTAACCAAAGTTTTCCAACAGACCTGACGAAGATTACAAAAACAATGCATTATTGTATCCACCATAGAAGAGATTATATTTATGCACCCTGGCAAACAGTTTGTTTGATTCAGCTTGGCCAAGTTAAGTTGAACTTGCATTGGGGCGTTTGGCTGAACACGTCGAGGACAGGAAAAGATGTTTTTGATGGCCAAAAATTTTGCAGAAGTTGCGAAGTTATTTTGCCCTAAATAAGCTTACTGCATTGACCAATTTCACTGAAACTTCGATATACTTCTGATGGGATGTCGTTGACCGTGGGTATCGATTCAGTTTTCCTGGGAGTTTTCCCAGTGGCCATGTTAGAAAAAATCCAATGATACACACGCTTAAACTGTATTGCCCTACGTACTGCCATTACCCTCGTACTAGGCACAGGCATGTGTGGTCAAATTTTCATGGAAAGCGAGTTTGGTTGGTCCCAGAGAACTAGGCCTGGGCTGAAGTATCGAAGTTTTGCGTCTTTTGCCACAAACTGATAAAAGTCGTCCCCGAACTCCGTAAACTTCCAACGGGCATGAGGGGGAGAA
Organism: Notospermus geniculatus; assembly: GCA_002633025.1. NCBI lineage: Eukaryota > Metazoa > Nemertea > Pilidiophora > Heteronemertea > Lineidae > Notospermus > Notospermus geniculatus. The sequence goes on from NMRB01000172.1 coordinate 199,837, forward strand.
AGTTGACTTTGCTGAGGGAAATTAGCTAAAAATGTAAAAGTTATACTTTAAGGAAGCTTTATGTGTGGGCCAATTTTATTCAAACTTCACCATAGTGATGGTAATGCTTGTCTGCACAAGAATATAAAGAATATATGAGCAGTTAAAGAGGGGGAAAATCCACACAGCAAAAAAAGAGGGTTTTGCTGGCACTCTTTATGCATAATCTATAACAATGTGAACATTAGAATATAGGCCTACTCAAATTGCATGGCTCAATTTTGTTGAGATCTTTATTAAGTTGAAGACAATTGTCTGAACATGAATAGGCATACATGTGTGTGGAGGTTAGAAAAAAGTTGATTTGTCAGCCTCCTTGTCCCAAATCTTATGTTCCCTACTGACAGTTCCTCAACCTGTGTCAGGGTTTACCTATCATGTATGTTTCTTTTTCAATTATTTTGGCAATAACTTAAAACACATCTGTATTTTAGAACGTTTACACTCTTTTCCGCTGCTTGTAACCTTTCATGTACCTATAAAGCACGCCTATTGTGACAATGATAGAGCACTGCGGACATTTTCTTTTTGTGGACTTCACCTAATTTTGATACATTACAATTAATCAGCAATTATTATAAAATTTTGAAAAAAAATGGCGTGCCGCGTGCCAAGTTCCACGTGTCGCGTGCCATTTTTTATCAAAATTTTATAAAAATTGCTGAATTGTAATTTATCAAAATTAGGTGTTGGGGTGAAGGCCGATAGAAGATGAACTTGAGCATTGATCAAGGACAAGCCCATCCTTGTGATTTATACTCGTTGACGCTGCGAACATTGCCTGGGAACAAACCTTGGTCTTCAAAACTCTCGTGCATCTGGTACCAAATAGCAAGCTAGCATGAATGCAGACCATGACTTTTCCCCAAACCCCAGATCAAACTGGCCTGACTGAAAGGTATCTTAACCCTTTACCCCTTTCTGCAGATTGTCAACACTGAAAGGCACTGAAATTTGCCATTTCGGTTGCATGCCCAAGCCATATGAGTGTATATTGTTGGGGGACATCACACATCGGAGAGGTGGCATTATACCAGCAGTGTTGACACAGCGATTGTTTCCCTTCAACAGTCATATTAAACTATGCTGAAACAATTTAAGTGTGGAGAAATGTTTAAATAACCCAATAAACTACCCTATACATTATGTGTACTCATGTGATGTGCGTTGTTTACAGATGAATTTCCCTATCCATAAAACTAATAATGCATGCTCAATTAGTAGGCCTACATACAGTACGGTAGTACCTGTACAGGTATAACAGGAGAAACTTCCCGGGTGAATGTAAGCGTGAAAAAGAAGGATAATTGAAGTATGGTGCAGGCCCCAAAATAGTTTCGAATAACGGCGTTATTTTTTTCTTTTGGCTATGTTGTCTGTGTCCAATTCTACCAAGCAGACAATGGCAGGACTTGGTTTACTGGAGAAATAAACCACAGCCTGACGACTTGGAATTGTGCCCATTCGTTTTGGTGGAGTCAGTATAATTCCTCCAAGGGTGGAGCAACTGGGACGAACAGATTGTAGTCAGCAAGCTACAGTTTTCATTGAATTTCACCTCGATCAAAAATATGATAATATACAACAAGTCAATCACCAGAATTTAGCAAATTTTCGACCCCACCCGGGGTCTTTGTTAAGCTAAAACTTCACTGTATGAAAACTCTAGACAAGATTGAGCTAGAGTATTCATATGGTCAAGTTCCAGCTTGACAAAGACCCCGGGTGGTGTCGAAAAGTTGCTAAATTCTGGATATTGACTTGCTGATTATCATTTTGTGAGTTAATCATTGTGCTATTCTTTTAGTGCTTGGATCAAAAATATGATAATAAGCAAAAAGTCAATCTCCAGATTTTGTGCTTTTCTGTATCTTGGATCAAAAATATGAAGCGTTTACAAACTTGCATATTTTTACTTTCAGGTAGAGGTCGGCCACGTGGTTCTAAGACAACTCAGGTCACTGCCAGTGGTGACAAAAATGACTACTTTCCGACTCATTTGAAAGACCGAGGTACATGTAATCACTATTATAAAATATGACTACAATGAATCCTTAAATGAGGACGACAATGTTTGGATTACGTCACCACCACCCCGTTATTACGCGCTTAAGAGTATCAAATATGCAGCGGCTTACAGTCCGTTCGGGCTATCATAGTCGAAATAATTGATGATGATGATGATGATGTAGCGCCGACCAACCATTGTTTAGCTATTTTTCTACCACAAAATCACGTTGAAATGACTAGTCTCTCGCAGAAAATCTGACGAATTCTGCATTTGTTTGATTTCAGCCAAAAAAGTAGCTGGAAAACTGGTTCCAATCGAACGCCTTAGAGCTGTGATATGTTGCGAAAAACAGTGTCTGGGGCGGGGTATAGAACCGGATTTTACACGAGCAAGGATCAAATTCCAGGAAATGACAAATAGCCAGCAAGGCCAGTGGATATTGGACTATCTATGGAGTCACTCGAACTGGACCGACGCAGGGCCTGTGTTTACTTTTAATATTGGGATTCACAGTGTTTGCTGCGTCGCCTGGCGTCTAACATATGGTATCAGCCAGAGTCGATATTACAGAAAAGTTGACATTTGCAAAGGTAAAATTTGATTCGGTCAGTAAAATGAAAGGCCCAGATTGATTATGTATTGTTGAATAATACTAAAACAAAGGCAGAGCCAAGAAGGTGGCGCCAGTTTGGGGTGCGCAAATCATGCAGTGCATAGAGTTCCAGAGACTCGAAAGCTCTAATACAAACATGATTGTATGCGACCTGATATTGCTTACAGATCAATGCATTATGTATACCGGTAGTTTATGCCTATTTTTTGCAGCTGGCGGAGTTGCAATGTTGCCGTCAGATCACAGCAGGAAAGGATGCCTTTCAGCAGCTACAAATACAACAATTGCATGGTTGAAGTTGTTTTCCCGTACTCATGGGGATAAGATGCCTGACGAAGAAAGTATTCACCTCCCGTCTTGTCTGACAAGAAGAGACGTTTATCGCATGTGCCAAGCACATCTTGAGACGGAAGGAGAAATCCCATGTTCCGAGTCTCATTTTTAGCCCGCTTGGCCACAAGGCCCAGCAGGGCTTATGCTGTGGTTGGGGTCATTGAGTGGTGGTCTGTCGTGCGTCAGTCCGTACGGCCGTACGGCGATACGGCGGTACGGCGGTACGTCCGTAAACTTTTGGTTCGTTAGCGCTCTAGCGCCTTTATTTTTTGACGAATCTTTTTTATCTTTGGTAGGTGTATATATGGGCCTAAGATCTAGATCGAGTTCGATTTTGACCACAG